>JAABKJ010011395.1:0-10751 GCA_011634705.1 Andricus grossulariae
AAAATGATTAGAATTCTTCCTAAAATTGTGTTTATATCCTGCAAAATTAAAAATATTTCCTTAAGATATTCCAGATTTATTTTTTACAATTTTAGAAATCTTTTTAAATATTCTCCTAAAATTAATTTTTCAAAATAAAAAGTCATTTTCAATTTTCCTAGGAATCTTAGGAAAATTTTTTTTATTCTTCTGAAGCCTTTCACAGTTCTTAAAAATATTCTCAATTTTTAGTTCGAAACCTGCACAAATCTATATTTCGTTTCAAATTAGGCCGTGGGCTATTTGTACTGAAATTTTGGTACGAATAACTAAATTTTGTTGGTGTACTTAATTCAAATTACTTGAATTTCTTCTAGGAATAATAATAGGTGTTCAGTATTTATTATACATCAAAATTCAGAAATTTTACTCGCAAATTAAATATTTTGAAATAGAACAATTAAAATTGTAACGTTCAAAGTTTAGTTTTTTGTTTTATTTTGAATATTTGATTTACAATTACTGATTTTGAATGATGAGTTAAAAATTCTAAATACTAAGCAATTGTTATTTTTAATAATTAAAAAATTTCAAATTTTAGACTGAAACAATATTTTTAAACTTAATAAAAGTCTTTAAGTATGAATATATTGTTTCGAAGTTATTTTACAATTTTAAATCGTTTATAAAGTTTCAATGTTGCACTTACATTTGTTTAACTACAAAGACTTTCGCATTTGAACAGTTTAACCTTTAACGTTAAAATCTGAAAATTCTTAAATTTTGAACTGATTTCGAATCGTCTTATGAAATTAATTATCATTCACTTGATAATCCCTAATGCACAGTTCAATATTAAAAATCATTATAATTTATATCCACAGTTGATCAAATTAAAAGATTTTTTATCAAAAATTTTCGATTTCAAATGATTCTAATTTTAAAATTTTTAAGTCTTTAAAACTGCATTTTAAAATTCTTTTAAAGAAAAATGTACGCTTAAAAATTAGAATCTAAGATAGAAAATTGTTAAGTGAAAGATTTTTTAATTTCGCATTGTATACTGAATGATGTCATAATTGAAGCACAGAACAATTCAACTGATTATTTAAAAAACTGTTGAAATTAAACTTGGATCGATTTTTTTCTAAGTATTTGTAAAATTCCCGGTCAAAAAATAAATTCACTGTCATTTCTCCGTTTTTCCTGGTCTCATAAAATTCCCGGTCATTTCCCGGTTTCCTGGTCCAGCGGCCACCCTGAAAATATATAATTATAATTTTTTATAATCTGAAGTACAAAGACATTGTTTTGGATTATATTAAATAATTCCCATTATGTACAGTTAATCAACACTTCCATCAAGTCCGCTAAAAACTTTTTCTCGGATGACATTTTCTGGGTTGAAGTGAAAAGAACAAACTGCATCACCAGGTTTCAGTTTGATATCATCCCTTAAAATAGCTATTTGCCATTCTTTAGCAATATTTGGATAATTTGGTACTTTGAAAAATTGATTTTTTTTAGCTTTGTCCTTCTCCCGATTACTTTTATATTCCGATTTACAATAAAAATAAACGCACAAAACGCATCCGTGAATAGATGCAGATTTGTACATCTAAAAGCAGTTTTTCTCAGTTTTCTTTCGCTTGGAAGATGGAAAATGTCGCAAACATCATTCAAAACACTCAAAAATTATTTAACACTGTCAGTAAATTACTTTAAATGTGTTATTAAATTCAATGTTATTATTTTGACCATGCATTTCCAATGATCATAGGCCAACTGCATAGCTGGCGACGCCACAGGACCACCGTCAACATATAGTACATTTTCAACTCAGAGTTCCAGGGGGCTGGTTTCGAGTACTCGAACAGTTATGAGCTACTCGAAAGTTTCGGGTTCTCGAAAGTTTCGAGTTCTCAAAGACCTTCGAGTTCTCTGAGACATTCGAGTACTTGAAAGTTTCGGGTTCTCGAAGCCTTTGAAATTAACAAGAATTTCTTCACACCCGGTACTAGGGGGGTTTTCGAATTGCTAACAGTGATTTTAAAATCAAAAGTAAGTATAAATACATAAATGCATATGTGTATAATTACGAAAGAAGTACTAAATATAAAAGATGGCAGTAAAATTGAGCTGGTCATTCAATTTTAATAGTCTTTGATACTTATTATACACATATGCATTTATGTAGTTATACATACATTGATTGCAGGAGAATCTAAGAGTAAAATACGAATGTTTCTTATAAAACATTACCTGGACGAAAATTCTTCACGTCAAGATGCGTCAGTTTGGGCAATTACTCATGAAATAACAGGTGACTTAAGTGAGAAAATATGTGTTTCGGATACTAATCCTTTGGAATGGTGGTAAAAAAATGTTAATCGATTTCCAAAGTTAAAGAACGCAACTAAAGAATTCTTAGCTATTCCAGTGGTTATGAAACTTTAGAGCAGCTCGAAAGTATTCGAGTTCTCGAAGACATTTCAGTTCTCGAAAGTTTCGAGTTCTCGAAAGCCAGCTATTTTGGATAAAAATTCAAAACGATGGAGAGTTTTCAAAAAAATTTTAGACAATAAAATGTTAATCAACAAAATTGTTATTTGATAGGATGCGCACTTCTTTAATTATAGAAATAAGACAATAAAAATACATTTGTTTCAATATCAATGCATATCATGAATTGTAATAATATAAATTTATTGAAATGATACATTTTTTAGGGTAACTGAGAACAAAAATTGATACAAAATAAAGTACAAATATTAACGTAATCATGAAAAATAAAAATTGTACTTTATTTTGCAATATCTGAATAAGCAATCCCAGACCAAGGCAAAGAAATAAATGTATACATTTGTAATAATAGAGTTGAACATAATGTTGAAAAGTTCGCATTTTGGACAAAATCGAGTGCAAAGCACGAGATACGTAATGAGAATGTGTTCTTTAAAGCTGAAGGAGATTTTACAAAAGACAATTTACAATCACCACAAGGCAGTTGTCGATGCTTTGACCTTCAATTTTAAAAGGTCTGTTCACAAATGTGGAGGAAGTACAGTGACCGAGCTAATTCAACAATTTTGTTTAAAAAGTCATTCTTTTTGGTTGAAAATTGAACTGTTTTATTGACATTTCCTCTTTTTGGGTTGCAAATTGAACTATTTTGGTTGAAAATTATCTTTTTTGTAGGAAACTAAACTGAAAGCTTTTTTTCGTTGAAAATTTAACTTTTTCATTTTCTGTCGTTTTGGTTGAAAATGCAACTGTTTGGTTAAAAATTAACTTTTTCGTTGAAAATTCATATTTTTGGATTGGAAATTTAAATATTTTACAGAAAATTCGTCTTTTTGATTGAAAATTCATCTTTTTTGGTTTAAATAAATAATTGAACTTACAATTTTTAATTTTTAATTCGAAATTGGGGTTTATTCCGTTTATAACAGATTCTAGTTAAAAATGTCACAAGATTTAAATTCTGGCCTTTGAATATTAATGGTCAGGGAAAATGTCAAATTAGTCAGGATAAAATCAGGAAAAAGTCTGGGAATTTTTAAAATGAAGTTTCGCGGCTACCCTGCTATATTTTTTAGTAAATTCTCGTCTAATATAGTATCTTTGATCCTTTAAAAAAAAAAAATTTCAGTATAAAGACCAGAAGCATAATTTTTTCATCGGTTATTTATGTTTATTTGTAAAAAATAATAGTAGATATAATATAATATATATAATGAATAATATAAATCATATATTTATTTAACAAATTTTATTTTAAAAAATTAGATTAAATTAAATTAAAAAATAAAATAAACAAAATAATAAAAAAATATATATAACATAATAATAATATAATAGAATAGTCTTGTCCCTTTCGAAATGTGAAAATGATATAATTATTGCCAAGTAATGATTATTAAATGAATGATTCAGTATATTATTATAAATAAAGTATTTCGGTGAAAGAACACATTTTTTTTTGAGAAAAAAGATCTGTTTGTATTTAATAAAAAATTTAAAACTCTCTTCCAAAAAGACTAAAGGATTTTTTCCGTTATTTGTGCCATTTCTGTTGATAAAAATACTCTAGAGAAAAATTGTCAAGTCCTCAGAAAACAAAAATAAAAAGGCTGCATTTTTTCCAAATAATCATTTTGGAAAATTCTGTTGAATACTTGAGAACATTTTACTGCTAGAATACGTTAGAAAAAACTGACATGCCAAAGTAATCAGAACTGGAACAACAGCACTTTGTTCTCAAAGTCATTTTTTCGTATTTCGAAAATGATCCTTTTCTACCTATGTCTAAAAATTTGTACACCTCAAAAATTTTTACTGATAGAAATACAGTAGACAAAAATTAAAAAAATCTAAAAGAATTAAAAATAGATAAACTCGAAAATGACAATCTTCAATTTATGCTGTTTATCTATTTTTCATTCTTTCAGATTTTCTTGATTTTTTTTCTACTGCATTTTTATCGGCAGGAAGTCTTGAGTTGCTTAAAGAACTTCTCAAAGATAGATAAAAAATTAATTTACAAAAGAACATACAAATGATAAGATATACCTATGACAAATTTTCTGCCTTCAATATCTTCTTTATTTCATCCCATTTTTGTTAAAAAAGGCTACCCTTAAAGCCTGAAAAAAATACCCTATGTGTATGAAAAAAGTACCCATTGTACCCTACTTTTTATTCCACAGGAACTTTAGGTCCTGGATACGATATAAATGTTTCGCTTTGTTAATTCTGCGATATTTTTTTCTTGTTATTTGATTGAAAAGTTAATGAAATAGCTTTTAGATTTACGTGACGAAAATGATTCGAATCAGGGAGGTGTGTGCTGGTGATAATGGAATTAAAATGTTTTTAAATATAGCTAGGGATGTAGGTCCTATATTCTCAAATCAACATTTAATTTTTAATTACAAAAAAGACCACAATAGCATACTTTTGCCTGAGCACAATATTTTAATCTGTTTAATACCTCTCATAATTAGAATAATAATTTTCATTATATCAATTAGTGTGATAAAATTAGATAGATTAGATAAAGAAAAGAGATATGATAAATTGTCTGTAAGAGTGTCGCGAAAATGATTCTTAATGTGCAGTTGTTTATTTGCCCACTTGATAATTATATTCAAATTATTAAAACTATATTTAGTGCGTGCATTCGACAAAAATAGAGTTAGAAATAATTTATTTAATATTTCCTTACCTATGCAAATATATGAACACGACTATAAAACTCTGTCGTCTTTGAATATAAAAACAGGATTGTCTTTAAATGTTCGTCCACGTTTGGATTGTTGGACATTATCATCATTTTCATGACTATGTTACCATGTCGATCTGTATTATTTTTTATTTTTCGTGTGAATATTTGACATGTTACTGATTTATTTTGTATTCATGTGAATGTGTTACAATTTTTTTACTATTTTGTTAGGCAGATCTGTATAGATCTTTGATTTTTCAAAAGTTTAAACATAAATAAAAATAACACCATCTTTCGTATTTCATTTTGGAATCATAAATTAATTAATAGGTGTCTCTAATTATTTTCTGTTAGAGACAGAAGCTCTATCTAGAGGGAAATTAGCTGTTTATGTTAAAAGCAGTTTTAATTAGTTTAATTTTTTTACATTTTTATCTCTCTAGTACAAGACATCAAGAGCGATATGATAAATACTAAATAAATATAAAATTATTCTGGAATAATGTTCTTCCTTACTGTATAATGTCATTCATAACATTTTTTCTAATTCGCAGATGAAAATCTTTATGCATATGTTAGGCTCTGATTTCGAAAACGCCCAATGGGCGTTTAAACCGCACGCATACTTTCCGTTCACTTTACCAAGGCTCCTCCAAAACAGCTGCACATTTTTGTAACTTACTTGAAAAAGAAAAATCGCATGAAAACACAGCTCATACCATAATAAAGCTTACTTTATTGCGCTTAAGACAGGTACCCATTTGTTTATGTACAAAAATTTGTTTGAAAAATATCCTTCGCGAAAAGATGAAAACCGTGGTTTTTCGCGTCACTCCTTCGTTGCTTGACTTTCGATGACGACATCTTTGAACTGAACAGTGTAAACAATTTGAAAAAATCCATATAGATGCTTCATATTTTAACTATACATACGTGAAAACGAAATTTCAATATATTAATAACAAATAATATAAAATGTATTTAAAAATGACTCTGCTATATCTCTCGCAATAAACGCTGTAGAGAGTTACCTTTCGGCTTAAATTGCTTGTAAAATTTCAACAAATGTAATCGAATAATAATGAGGAATAACATATTCAAAACCTATTAATTAATAACAAATAATCCTGGCAGACCGATGAATGGTATAGTGTGGGTGAGAGGAAACAGCGGCATACCATAGCTTAAGGGTCTACATATTAAAAAGAGATAGCTGCTGCACGAAAAGCCATTCGAAATCAAAGTATCTTTTTCCTCTTTCCAGAAGAAGGCTGCACTTGATGAATGAGCAGCACCTCCAGGAGACCCTTTAGCTATGGTATCCCGCTGTGTCCTCACACGCACACTGCCATACACCGGTGTTCCAGGATTATTTGTTCTTAATTAATAGGTTTCCAGATTGCTATTCCTAATTATTATTCGATTGAATTTATTGAAATTTTTCAAGCAATTTAAGCCAAAATATAACTCCCAACTACGTATATTACGAAAGATAGCAGTCATCTTAAAATGCATTTTACGTTAATTGTTAATAATATATGAATTTTCGTTTTCACTCATGTCTAGTCAAAATATGAAAGCATATAATATATGATTTTTTTCAATTTTTGTACATTGTTCAGTTGAAAGATGTCGTTGTCTAAAGTCAAACCACGACAGACTGACGTAAAAAAAAACACGGTTTTCATATTTTCGCGAAGGATACTTTCCAAAATAATTTTTGTTTTTAAACAAATGAGGACTTGTCTGAAGCGCAATAAAGTAAGCTTTATCATGGTATGATCTGTGTTTCAATGTGACTTTTCTTATACGAGTAAATTACACAAATGTATAGCTGTTTTGGAGGGCCCTTAGTAAAGTGAACGGATAGTAGGTGTGAGCGCCTTCAAGTGCACTAGGTGCGTGCAGTTTAAGGCGGGAGGGTTTTATCGTGAAAAAACACATTTTTTGTGAATTTTTTTTATGAATATAGATTAAGCAAATTTATTTAAACCTTTTGTGCATTATTAAGTATAGTTCCAACAACATTATGAAATTGTTTTATGTGAAGATATCGACAAACAAGCCGGTGACGGAATTCTTCCAAGAAGGTCTTTAGAAATAGACGATTCGCGGTGTCCACTGTATCTCAGCTGGAAATAATGTCAAATCAAAATCCATTGAAATTTAGTCAAAGTATAATTTAATCTTTCCCCCAACGTTCTCTGATTTTATTATTTTTTTCATTTTAAAATTTTTGGTGGTCATTTGAAGTGAAAACTGCTATTTTTGCGAAAAATTCCGCCATTTTGTTAGTAGAAACACCCCTTAATGTAAAAAACATTTCTAAAACTGAACGTTGGGGGGAGGTATTTTACATGTAGAAAGTGTGTACCAAGTTTGAAATGAATCGGTAATGTAGTTTTTGAATGGCAGTGAACACGGACTTTTGAAAAGTGGTTTTGAGAAAAATGCGATACAGTCGATATCTTCCCATAAAAAAATTTGATAATGTTGTTGGAAATATACTTAATAATGTACAAAAGGTTTAAATGAATTTGCTGATCCATATTTATAAAAAAAATTCACAAAAAATGTATTTTTTTCGCGATAAAACGCTTACCTTAGGAGAGGAGACTAACTAGTCAATAACTTCGAGAGTTTTGCTCTGATCGACTTCAAATTTTGGGACTATACTCCTGAAATGTTCAACTACAAGAAAAGACAACAAAAAATCGATTTTTCAAAAGTGCAAACCCCACCCCCCTTAAACACCCATTGGGCGTTTTCGGGATCGGAGCCTAACACATACAATATACTATCAACGGGCAGGCCTAGTAGAAGGAAATCGAATAACAATATGTGCATGAAAAAATGTACGAATGGAATGAAATCTAATCATTTTTCGAAAAACGTTCTCTTAATACTAGGAATTAAGACTAATTCAGGGTTTCCCTATAAAAAAATAACTTTTCTATAACCATGCTCGAAATACACGGGACTGGGCGTTGCCGATTGCCGTTTTACAATCGGGTATAAAAACTGGGAAGCAACTCCTAACAGGAAAAAATCTCGTTACGCATTGCCCTCTAGCCGAGAATTATCCAGGAAATGTTTTTAGAAAATGTTCACTTATTGAGAACATAATTGCATAAAAAGAGATTTAAAAAAAAATTTCACTCATCCTACAAGGGATTAAAATTGTTTGAAATTATGTTAAGAAATGTGGCATAAGTCTTCTTAGATTCTTGAGACCGTGTTAATTTATTGATTCTTAAAATTATTTTGTTTTCTTCTTTCCAATTTTGAAATGCGTCTTAATTTTCTAAAAAAGGACCACTTATCTTTATAGAACCAAATAAGTAATAAATAAGACAAGTTTGATTCACAACAGAAACTTTTATGTACAAGAAAAAATCTCAATTTTATACTTAATTTTGGAATTCGATTGTCCTGGGATTCTGGAGATGTGAAATGCTGCTCGATTCAATACATAATCCAATCATGGACTGATGGACAATAAATTCAATAGGTTGAACGGACGGAAGGAAAATATTAGGAAGACAATACTTTATTTATAAACGCGCGCTACAGCGCACATGTAACATTGCTCTATCAATTAATATACAAAATTGGATAATATAATTTAAAAAGTTAAATAATAAGATGTATCTTACTAAATCGCCCAATTAAAAATGTATTCTTCGGACCAATTAGTTTAGTAATACACATTTCCTACAAGCGAGATTTATTTGTTTAATGTAAGATTTCAATTTTTGATTCAATACCGTGAATAGCTTAATCAACTTGCAAAAGTTTGCAGAATATTCTTAGAAACTAAAGTTGTTAGGCAAACTACATACTTATTTGTTTCCAGTGCCAACAATTTGATTAGTAAAAATTCGAATTTTCCTATATTGGCCTATAAATCACTATGGCTATGGAAAAAGCATTTATTTTTTCGTTCAAAATGTGTTTCTTCAGATTAATTTATTTTCGAATCATCTGTTTGGACGCTATACAAGTTCGCAAAACGAATGGAGGATCTTTCAGAAAAATTTGAATTTCAAGTTGGAGTAAAAATCCGAATTTTCCTATATTGTCCTAAATATAACTATGGCTCTGGAAATTACATTTTTTTCATCCAAAAAGTATTTCGTCAAATTCACCTTGAAGTATGAACGTGATTTCATTGTTCTACTAACATATACCTGAGGTCTCACAGACTACTGTATATATTTATATCTAAGTAAATAAGTAAAGAAATTTTTGTCATCTAACTTATACAAGTATATGAGGGGACATTGGAATAAGTAAGAAATTAATCAATTTTATTGACTTTTACTATTAATAATGTTTTGCACCGGTGCGGGGAGGGACCTATATATCAGAAGCTGGGTGCAGTCTGGGAGACTTACTCACCAATTACACGTAGGACCATACACTCTCCACCTATCTCGGCGAAAGGATAACTAAACTTAAAAATACAAGAAGGTCAATCTCGAGTGATGCCAGGGGGAGGGACCCACATATCAGAACCACGGTGCGACCTGTGAGACCGCACGGCGATACTTAAAGGTTAACGTAATTCTTCCGAAAATGTGCAAGTTTGAAGGACGAATAGAGAAACTTTCAGAAAACTTTGAATATCAAGTTGGAGTAAAAATCCGAATGTTTCTATATTGGCCTATATATAACAGTAGCTCTGGAAATTACATTTTTGAAATTCAAAAAGTGCTTCTTTAGATTAGCCTAGTTTCTTAGAAGGTTTCTTTTGGTTCCACTTTGTTGAAAGATGGGAAATTTCCAGCATCCTGGTATTATTAGGAAATAATTTAGAAAATTTTGAATTTCCTGTTGAGTGAACAAATAAATTTCATCGATGGCGAGCTAGAAAATCAGTACAGTCTTTTATTTATCATTTAGTTTCTTCCCGGAGGGTCTGTTTAGATTCCACATATTCACTTTGTTGACAGATAGGACATTTCCAACATCCTACGGTCAACATGAAAAGGTTTAGAACATTCTGAATTACCCGGTTGCGCGTAAATCTGAATTTTATCAAGAGTGTCTTGTAAATCAGTATAAATCTTCCTTGATAATTATTTTTTTCTTCCTCAAGGATTTTTTTTGGACGGAGGGATGTTTCTTGGTGGCTATGCGGGCCGTAGGTCATTCCCGTCCCGATTCCAAAACAGGATATCGGTCCGGGAAGGACTTCGACCCAGGGTTCCAGAATAGAGGAGTCAACTAAGGTTTAAACCTTTCGACCCGGGGGCTTTCCACCGATTTTGATTAAACTTTTTGAATTGCACAGCTGAATGTGTGTAATGAAAAGTGAAATAAAAAATCTTGTGCGCTAATTTGAAAATCCATGTTTTTTTTGTAAATTTCCAAAAATCCATTAAAAACTTCACTAACTTGTATAAATTAAGTCCTAGAGCAACAAAAACACTGTATATATATGTAAAGCCACCGAACGCGTCCTTGAGTTGCGGATAGAGGGTCCCTGTACCAAGGGTTTCTGCTGAATATGGTTACAATAATTAATAAGCAGTCGCGGACA
>JAABKJ010011396.1:0-10751 GCA_011634705.1 Andricus grossulariae
TTTGCTCACTAAAAATATTATTGATATATTGTTTATATTTATTCAGCAAGGACTACGACGAAATATGAGTGATGGCTCAATGAGCTTCATTGTGCACGCACGCATTTACCCATCCCATCACTTTATCGCACAATGTGCTTGCCATTTGCGTGCGATATGGGTCGCATCATGCGACTCGCAAGCGTGCTTGAAGCGTGCGTCGCACGATTGTTATCTGGGAGGGGTTAGGGGAAGTACATAAGGTGAAATTAGAGAAGGGGAAGTAGGGAAAGTGAGGCGAAGTGAGGGATCGGGAAGTAGGGGAAGTGAGAGGTAATAAGGGGTGGGGAGTGATGCAGAAAATAGAGGAAATTATGCTAGGGGAAGTACAGGGAAATAAGAAGTGGGGAAGTAGGGAAGTTATGGGATGGCTAGTAGGGTAGTAGAGGAGGAAGAAGTTGAAAAAGGAAGGGGGAGTGAAGATTTAAGTGGGGGGAAGTAGGAGGGGAAGGGGAGGAAAAGTATAGGACAGCGAGGTTTGAACGACTTAATTAACGTCTTTATAGGTTACGAAACCTTCTTTTTAGGCACACGGCGTTTACTTTAACTAGTTTTTTAAATTTACTGTTGTAGTTTGTAACTGGCACACCGTAGGTCAAATTCTCATAGAAAAATGTCAAACAAGTGTGATAAAATTATTATTTTCCTTAAAAATAAGTCTAAAAATTTTTCAACAAATGGTGCGCAATGGAGGTAATGCTAAAAGAATAATTCTATCCGTATAAAAATTTAATACATGCATTTTCAAAACATTGACAAAATAAAAACAACAAATAAATCAATAAAAAAGATAAAACTTAAATAAGGGACCTCTAAATCATATCCGATTTTTAATTTTCTTTTAATTTATTGACTAAGAAGACTAAGTTGTACCTGTACAACTTAGGCTAGTGATTTTGATAATATTTTTCTTTTGTGTTAATTTTTATATTTATTTTACTGCAGGTTACTATGTGTATTATTGATCATTACTATCAACTCAAGAAGGGCCAAGTTTGGATTGAAGTTTCCAGATTTTTGGAACAAAACGGTGTTAATCCATTGGGAATGGATGGCGAAGTAATATGTGTAATGATTCAGCAACATCGACGGTGTGCAATATCTATCAAGGAAAATCAAGAAAAAATACTTAAGGAGCATCACAAAAAGGAATCGGTCAGAGAACAAGAAAATTTTACTAGATTGCGCAGGTCAAAGTTGGCCTCTGCGTTAGAAGCCCTGAAAGAAATTGATTACATTCGCAAAACAACTGACAAAGAATATAAAGATGAAAATGAAAAAGAAAGAAAAAATTTTATAGAAAAAACACGAAATCTTTCTTTGGCCGGCGATAAAAATTATCACAGGATAAATTACGACTTCATGGTATGTATATATGATAACAAATTTGAAATTATACTACAAAAATTCCCCTGAATAATTATCAAATTTAAATCCTAACTTTTTAGGGTTTCGTAACCCCGGGCAATAACTATTTAAGTTTCGGTCGGGTGTCCGTCCGCCGTACTTTTTCCAAGGAGGGGAAGTAGGGGAGTTGAGGGAAAATGAAGGGTGTGGAGTGAGGGGTGGATAAGTAGGGGAATTTGTGGGAAGGGACTTGAGGGGAAATTAAGGGAGGGAAATTAGAAGAAGTGAAGGAAATGAGGCGATGGGGAAGTGGGAAGATATGATGTTAAGGGAAGTAGAGGAATTGAGGGGAAATAATTCTAAATTATGGGAAATGAGGGTATTGACAGTAGGGAAATTACGGGGGAATTACAGGAGGGTAAGTGAGGAAAAATAAGGGCAAGGGTCAGTAGGGGAAGTGTGGGAAAATGAGGCTAATAAAAGTAAGGGAAAATGAGGGTATGGAAAGTAGAGGAAGTGAGGGGCAATGGTGGGGCCGGAAGTATGGGAGGTGAGGGAAAATTATGTGATGGGACGTAGGGGAAGTGAGGAAAAATTAGGGGTAGAGTAGCAGGGGAAGTGAGGGGAAACTTTTACTAATTTTTTATGGCTCTTGCAGACTGTTTTAAGACAGAGCTACTCTATTCGTGATACAGAAACGCTGGATATGAATTTTGATCAATCCAAACTGATGCCAGTTTCACCAACAAATTCGGATCTATCTTACGGTACATCAATTATTTCAAAAAACAATGCCTCTAACTCAACGTTGTATGGAGGTTGCTCTTCATTTAGTGATAAATAAAACATATTTATTAAGTGTTAAATAATTTTTTCAAATTCAAAAAGACTATGCCCTAAATTTTATGACGCAACAAACTTTATTTGGAGATATTATCGGGCTTAGAATATTAAAATTTGTAATTCAAATTAGGGAAAGTAAGGGAAAATTATGAGAGAGTAAGTAGGGAAAGCTGGGGAATTGAGGGGAAATTATGGGAGGGGAAGTACGGGAAGTGAGGGGAAATTATGGGAGGGGAAGTACGGGAAGTGAGGGAAAATTAGGGGTGGTGAACTAGGGGAAGTGAGGGGAAACTACGGAAGAGTAAGTAGGGACAGCAAGGGAAGTAAGGGAAAATTATGGGAGGGTAAGTAGGGAAAGTAGGAGAAGAGAGGGGAAATTATGGGAGGGCAAGGGAAGTAGGGAAAGTTTTTTTCTTTCTTACCCTACGTACTTCTCATACATTTCCCCTACTTCACCTCTATAACATGAGAAAAAAAAATTCATAAAATCTAGGGCTTCTTAGGGATGAAAGAATATTTCCCCCTTGAATTTGTATTTTAAAAAAGTCGAATCTAAGAAATATCATTATTCAGAGAGGAAAAACTTGATTTAGGTTCAAAGATATTTAGGACTTTTAGATGCTTTGAAAGAAAATTAACAATATTTTCTAAATTTTGGAAAATATTTTTTTTTTTAAGTTTTAAAATATTTTTAATCTCTTTCAAACTTCTAAAATGCGTAAATATCTTTTTAATTATTCTCTTAACAAGAATTTTTTAAACCAAAAAGTCATTCAAAATTTTCCCAGGGATCTTCCGAAAATTTGTTTATTTTCTTGGAACCATTCCAAACTCTTAAAAAGCTTCTTTTATGAAATCTGCAAAAATCTACATTGAAACAAAATTTCTTCAAAATATCTCTTAAACTTTCTCGAATTTAGTTTAAAAGATATTTAGGACTTTTAGACGTTTGGAAGAAATTTAATAATATTTTCTAAATTTTGGGAAATATTTTCATTTTTTAAGTTTTAAAATATTTTTAATATCTTTAAAATTTCTAAAATGCCTAAATATCTGTTTAATTATTCTCTTAAAATGAATTTTTTAAACCAAAAAGTCATTCAAAATTTTCCCAGGAATCTTCCGAATTTTTTTTATTTTCTTGGAACCATTCCAAACTCTTGAAAAGCTTCTTTGTCGAAATCTGCCAATATCTACATTGAAAAAAAATTTCTTCTAAATATTTCTTAAACTTTCTCGAATTTAGTTTAAAAGATATTTAGGACTTTTAGACGTTTGAAAGAAATTTAACAATATTTTCTAAATTTTGGGAAATATTTTCATTTGTTAAGTTTTAAAATATTTTTAATCTCTTTCAAACTTCTAAAATGCCTAAATATCTTTTTAAATATTCTCTTGAAACGTTTTTTTTTTAACCAAAAAGTCATTCAAAATTTTCCCAGGAATCTTCCGAAAATTATTTTATTTTCTTGGAACGATTCCAAATTCTTCAAAAGCTTCTTCTTCGAAATCTGCAAAGATCTACATTGAAAAAAAATTTCTTCTAAATATCTCTTAAACATTCTCGACTTTTTTCTCGAATTTTGTAATCTTAAAACATTGAAAAATTTTGTTTATTTTTTTGCATTCTTCTTCGAAATTTTAGGAAATTGTCACATCGTGACTTTGGCCACGCTATATTAGTGAGAAACTATTATTATAGAATTTATATTTTATAAATTTATTATTGAGGTCATAGTGAAATAAGAAGCGAACATTTCAACTAGCTTGTGCTTCAAAACAATAATTTAGATTTTGAAACATCAGTTCTTAAATTCTCGCCGAAACAGTCAATTTTTGTTTGACATCTTCAAAAATATATATTTTGTTTAAAATTTTTTCAAATTCTAAATTATTTGTTAATTTCTTCAAAATTTATAAGCCTTCCAAGTATCTTTAAAATTTAATCGAATTTTCCCTACAATTTCTGAAAAATTCTGCATAAACTTCTAAACCTTTGAAATATCTTTTAAAACAATTCGAATTTTTCATAAAATTTTATAATCTTGCACAATTCGAAATTTTATTTAAAATTAAAAAAAAAAAAGTAATTAAAAATTTTCAACAGTCTATTTTGAAAAGAAAATCATTTCAAATGAGAATGTTTTAAAACCTTTTTCAATATTCTCATAAAATTCATTTTCAAAAATAAACAATCATTTCAAACCCATAAATCTCAAGAAAAATTTTTTGATTCTCTTGAAACATTTCAAAATTCTTAAAAATCTCTTTTTTCGAAATCTTCAAAAATCTACATTTTGTTTAACATTTTTTCAACCTGCTCAAATGACAGTAATGTAATCTATAATATAATAAAAATAATATTATATACGTTTTATCACAAATAAAAATATGTAAAGACTTTTTGAAATCAAAAATGGTCCTACGGTGTCGCGATGAGGACAAACATTTTAAGAATAAAAAAAATACTCTATGAATACGAAAATTATGATAATTTTATAGTTGTATGATTTTGGGGTTAAATACTAATATAATAGTAAATTTTTTTTAATAAAACTTTTGTTTCAGTAAAAGAAATTTTTGTTTACAAAAATTACATATTATAATTTTTTTTTGAGGTTTAAAGAAATTATAGTTTGCTTCTCCAGTGCAATCTTAAGATATGCCATACATAATACTAAAAAAAAAAATATTTTAATACAAATTATCTCAATCTTAAAAAATTTCATTTTTGCTAATTTTCAAAAAATTCTATTTTTGTCTTTTGTCTTTGTCCTTGAGTATTCTGCATTTCCTGAATTCTTTTAATGTTCTGAATTCGTGCAATTCTCAGGAATCTCTGAATTCCTTGAATTTCTTAAAAGCTCTGAAATTCCCCAAATTCGCTGAATTCCCTGAACTCCTTAAATTTCTTTAAAATCCTGAATTTCATAACTATTCAGAATTCTCTGAAGTCTCTGAATTCTCTGAAATACTAGAATATTTTGAAGTTCTGAAATTCTTAGAATTCTCCGAATCTCCTCAATCCCTTTAATAATCTCCTAATTTCCTTAAATTGTTTAAATTCTATAAATTCTCTGAACTCCTTTAATTCAAGGAATTTCTTGAATTCCCTTAATGCTTTGAAGCTTCTGAAATTCACTGAATTCTTTAAATTCGCTGAATGCTCTGAAATCCCTGAAATTCTCTGAATTCCCTAAAATCCTTGAAGTTGTTGAATATTCTGAATTCCCAAACTTGAATACGCCGAATTGCCTGGATTCCTTGAAAAATTTTAATTTCTTGAGTTTATTAAATTCCTTGAATTCTCTAAATTCATGAGAATCTCTCATTTCCCTTGACTTATCTGAATTTTCTGAAATCCTTGAATATTCTGGATTTTATGAATTCTTTAAATTTTCTGAATTCCTGAAATTTTCTCATTTTCCTTGATTTCTTTGAATTCCCTGAATTCTCTTATTTTCTTGAATTCCCTGAAATCTTCGATTATCCTGAATTCTCTGAATTTCTTGAGTTCTCTGAATTTCTTCAATTCTCTGAATTTTCTAAATTCTTTGAATTCTCTGAATCCTCTGAGTTCCTGAAAATCTCTGAATATCCGGAATTCCCAGAATTTCTTAAATTCCTTTTATTTACCTAAATTCCTTTTATTTACCTAAATTCCTATTATTTACCTAAATTCCTCTGGATTTTTTAAATATTCTGAATTCCTGGAATTTCTTCAATTCTTCTGAATTTTTTGCATTATTTTGATGTCCTTTCAATAATGATAATATTTATTATTAATAATACAATGATTATTAATAATAAAGTTGAATTATATTTTGTTTCTAATTACAATTTAAAATTCTAGAATTTCAGAAGCTTTGACTTTGAAACATTCAATTCAGTTTTCAAACTTAAAATGTCAAATTTTAATCGCTTCGAATTAAACATTATTTTAATTAAAAGTCTTTAATTCTAATTTCAATTTATTTGCATTTTAAATTATCCAGTTTTCAAAATTCAAATCTGAAAGTATTTCGAACATTTTTAAATTGTCTTATTTTTGAAAATTTACTCTGAAATCATTCAAATTCGAGATTCTTCAATTCAAAATAAAATTGTTCAATTTTTAATGCTTTGCATTGAAAATGATAGAATTTCAACTTTTTTCTAATAAAATTGTTCAATTTTAAAAATGTAGTCCGAAGTTTTTCAGTTTTGAGAGCTTCTGATTTTAAATTTATCAATTTCAAAAATTTTCAATCACAAATTATTCAATTTAAAACGCTTTTATTTGGAAATTATACAATTTCAATTCCTTTTTATTCTATTCGAAATATTGCCTGTTTTCCAAAATTGTACCTTATCTAAAATTGTACCTAATTTAAAATTGTTAGATTTGGAACGTTTTCAATTAAAAATCGTTGAATATATATATATTTTTTTTCAATAAATTATTAATTTCGAAATTATTCAATATTGATTCGAAAATTTGAAAACCTCTTAATATTTAATCAATTTGAAAATGCAATTCTTCTGTTGGAAATTGTATATATTGTTGGAAATTCAATTTTTTCATCTCAAAATTGCACTATTCTATATTTGGTTGAAAATTAATTTTTTTAGTTGAAAATTTAACAATTTTGTTGAAAATTCGTTTTCTTTTAGTAGAAAAGTTACGTTTTTTAGTTATAACTTCAAATATTTAGTTGGAAATTTATGTATTTTGTTAAAAATTTGTCTTTCTAGTTGAAACTTAATCTTCTTTGAAAACTCATAATTTTGTTTGAAAATTAAACTATTTAATTTTTGGTTCAAAATCTATCTTTAATAGTTGAAAATTCTATTTTTGAGAAAAAATAGAGAATGTTATTAAAAACGGGTACTTTGAATTTTTTGTTTGTAAAATACAGAATTACGCAAGAAAAAGTGACCAGTAATTAAAATATTACATTTTTTCTCTCCAAAATGAATGACTTGCTCTTTCACTTTAGTTTACAAAACGAACAATAATTTTTTGTTAATAATTTGTATTAAAAAAGAATCTTTTTCATTTATTAAATTTAAATTTTCGCGGAACTCGGACCCGAACAGATCGCGCACTCTGGTGAGTGGTAAACTCCCCAACGGGCACCCTGCGGTATAGCAGAAAAGTATTTTATCGATTGAGTAGAAGCTCTTAATTTCTTCAGGGACGTGCAGATGTCGCCTAAATCGCTAAAATCCCCTCCCTGACCCATGAGCACTTCAGCATTAGCACAGGCAATTGCCAGCCACCAGTCCGTATTCAACCAGTTCTGGGCACCGTTCCTCTGTTGTATGTTGCGTGAAAGAAAGTCTTCGAAATTATTCGTGTTGAACGTAACATTTTCTTAAAATTGTTTTTTTTTGTCCTATCGCGCGGTCTTGGCGACAAGAAAGTCCGCGGGACGCGCGTGCTTCAACATATTTATTGGTTCAGTTTTGTATCGATATTAGATCGTTTCTTGGTTGAGAAATATGGCGTGTGATCAGTGGTGGTTTAAGCGTGGAAGTGTATTGTTAATACTTCAAATACTTTTTGCGTTTGGATTGCAGGCAGATATAAGTGCAGGTCAGTTCCCAGAATGGCAAGATTTTGATTCTTAAAAACAAGACTAAATTTTACGGATATCAGTATTGCATAAACTTGATGAAATAACGCGTTTTTATTCTGATTCAGAAGTTATTTCCTGAAATTGTGAAGCTTTGGAAAAAGTAAAATGAAGTTTCGTTAGTAGAAATGTCAGTTTGCAGGTAGATGGTATTTTGGAGCAGTTCCTTTTTTGCAGTTTTATAATTTTTTTTTTTTATAATACCTTGACTAAAAACAATTGAATGAGAGTATTTTTCGTTTGCAACGGATTTTGAGTCACTGTTGAATAACTTTCGCATTATTCATGAACCGCATGTTAATCGTGTATTTTCTTGGACTACCTATTTGAAGAAATAGAACCTTTTTAAGTATATCTTGTATACAATACTAACACTACCAGTTAGTCGAAGGCCATTCGTGACGAGAAAAATCATTCGAAGGAAAAACTTTTGTAATCATGCTTCCAAGCGGAACATTTTGTGATTTATACGCTTCACTTACAAAATCAATCACGGATTCGAAAAGTACGGTTAATCACTATAAATTAGAGTGAATATACAAGCAGAGCTCGGAAATGTACCTTCTTACACCTAATTGTATGAGAACAAATTTAAAAATATGTATTACTACATGAAATTTACATAAATTACGTACACAGCTACAAAACTCTGATGCTAAGGTTTTTTTTGTAGCCTGTTTACATTTTATGATATTTGGCGTCATAACGGCGGATTGTGCGGATCACCTTGATCGATACATAACGTCTGAAAAAGGAAACATAGTCGTACTTTAAGATCTTTTACAGTCTCCTTACAAATTTTAATAACAAAGTGCATGAAATATCAGGGTGGCCGTAGGTCAGGGATTTTGAGAAAAAAAAATCTTGCAAAAGTCGGGGAATTTTTATAACACGTCCCGATTTATCAGGACATGTCCTGGTTTTTTTTTCGCTGTCCTGATTTCCTGATTTTTTGTGCTATTTCCTGATTTTTCATACCCGAAAACGAAAGTTTGCGATTTTTCATTGAAGAGGACCTAAATTTTGTTCACAATTTCTAAAGACGCAGTTTAATTCTGTTTAATTCAAAAACTGGACATGTGTGAAATGTTACTAATATTTAAAAAGAAAGGAAATGCTCTAATAGTCTTAAAAAATTGGTGTTCTGAAAAGTATTTGAAATAAATAACATATTGTACTCAATTATTCAAATAAAAATTTAGACCTCGCAAACGTGCATTGTATCTCAGGGCATGAACATACAATTTTATTATTTTGTTTAAAATTAAAAAATTATGTTAAAAACAAAAAAGTCTTTTTGATTTAAAAATTCATCTGTTGTCAAATTAAAATCACTTTTGGTTGAAATATTTTTTCGGGTAAAACTTAAGTTTTTTAACTGAAAGTTTAAGTAATCCAGATGAAGATTCATCATTATAGTTGAAAGTTTGACTATTATGTTGAAAAATGATTTTGTTGTTGTTGAAAATTCAACTACTTACTTGAAATTGGAGCTACTTTGTTAAAAATTAATTTTTTTTTTTGATGATTCATTATTTTAATTCAAAAAACTTTTTTATTGATTGGGAATTTAACAATTTTCTTGAAAATTCGCTTTTAATTGGTTGAACATTAATTTTTTAACTAGAAATTTAACTATATGTACCATTCTTAGCTGAAAACTTATCTTTTTTAGTTAAAAATTTACGTATTTTGTTAAAAGTTCGGTTTGTTTTTCATTCATTTTTTTTAACTGGAAATATAACTAATCCATTTTTAATTTGATTTTTTTATTGAATGCTCATCATTATAGTTAAAAATTCATTTATTTGATTAAGAATTTAACGATTTTATAAGAATTTATCTTTGTAGGTTGAAAATTAAACTCTTTGTTTGAAAATTTTACTATTTTTTGTTAAAGATTTCTCATTTGAATTGAAAATTCATTTCGTTGGTTAAAAATTCATCTTTTTGGTAAAAATTTATCTTTTTGGTTGAAAATGTATCTTCTTGGTTGTAAATTCGTCTTTTTGATTTTAAAATTTATCTTTTGATAGAAATTTCATATTTTTTGGTTGAAATATCAACTATTTCATTTTTTGTTAAGAATTCATCTATGTAGGTTGAATATTCAATTCTTTGTTTGAAAATTGTATTATTTTTTGTTAAAGATTTCTCACTTGAATTGAAAATTCATTTCGTTAGTTAAAAATTCACCTTTTTCGTACAAATTTACCTGTTTGGTTGAAAATTCGTCTTTTTGATTTTAAAATTCATCTCTTCTGATAGAAATTTCATCTTTTTTGTTTCAAATATTAACTATTTCATTTTTTGTTGAAAATTTATCTTTGTAGGTTGAAAATTTAACTCTTTGTTTGAAAATTGTACTATTTTTTATTAAAGATTTCTCATTTGAATTGAAAGTTCATTTCGTTGGTTAAAAATTCATCTTTTTAGTACAAACTTACCTTTTTGGTTGAAAATTCGTCTTTTTGATTTTAAAATTCATCTCTTCTGATAGAAATGTTATCTTTTTTGGTTAAAATATAAACTATTTCATTTTTTGTTGAGAATTTATATTTGTAGGTTGAAAATTCAACTCTTTGTTTGAAAATTTTACAATTTTTTATTAAAGATTTCTCATTTGAATTGAAAGTTCATTTCGTTGGTTAAAAATTCATCTTTTAGTACAAATTTATCTTTTTAATTGAAAATTTATCTTCTTAGTTGAAAATTCGTCTTTTTTATTTTAAAATTCATATCTTTTGATAGAAAGTTAATCTTTTTTGGTTGAAATATCAACTATTTAATTTTTTGTTGAGAATTTATCTTTGTAGGTTGAAAATTCAACTCTTTGTTTGAAAATTGTACTATTTTTTATTAAAGATTTCTCATTTGAATTGAAAGTTCATTTCGTTGGTTAAA
>JAABKJ010011397.1:0-10751 GCA_011634705.1 Andricus grossulariae
ATTATATTCTACTCTATTCCACTCTACTCTACTCTACTCTACTATATTATATTCTATTCTACTCTATTCCATTCTATTACATTCTATTCTATTCTATTCCATTATATTCTATTCTATTCTATTCTATTCTATTCTATTCTATTCTACTCTATTATATTCTACTCTATTATATGCTATTTTATTTTATTTTAAATAAATTATGACAAAGTTTGCGAATTTTTGAAAAAGATGACCCTGCAACGATACAGTTAAATAATAACTTTATAAATTTGAAAATCGCTTTCATATTTCAGACTTCACACTTTTCCCCTATTTCCCCTCTTTTACCCTTTTTTCGAGAATTCTGATCTTTTCCCCTATTTTTGGCTATTTGGTTTGAAATTTTTATTCTATTCTATTCTATTCTATTTTATTCCATTCTATTCTATTCTATTGCATTCTATTCCATTCTATTCTATTCTATTCTATTATATTCTATTCTGTTCTATTCCATTCTATTACATTCTTTTTTATTCTATTCTAATCCATTCTATTCCATTCTATTCTATCCTATTCTGTTCTATTCTATTCTGTTCTATTCTATTCTATTCTATTCTATTCTATTATATTATGTTCTGTTCTATTATATTCTGTTCTATTCTATTCTATTCTATTCTATTTTATTCTATTCTATTCTATTCTATTCCATTCTATTCTATTCTATTCTATTCTATTCTATTCTATTCTACTCTATCATATGCTATTTTATTTTATTTTATTTCGAATAGATTATAAAAAAGTTTGCGAATTTTTGCAAAAGATGACCCTGCAACGGTACAGTTAAATGATAACTTTCTAAGTTTCAAAATCGCTTTCATATTTCAGACTTTGCATTTTTTCGAAAATTCTCATCTTTTACCCTTTTTTTTCGAGAATTCGGATCTTTTCCCATATTTTCAAGAAACTTCTCCTTTTTTGTTTTTCCGCTTGAGTGTAAACTGAATTCACATAAGCCAATAAGAAAATCCGACTATTTCTTGGTTAAAAGCTATGTTTTTGGTTGGAAAGCCTACCATTAAATTTTTGGTTTGGAATTCATCTCGTTTGAATAACGATTCAGCGATCTGGTTGAAAATTTTAATTCTATTCTATTCTATTCTATTTTATTTTATTCTATTCTGTTATATTATATTATATTCTGTTCTATTCTATTCCATTCCATTCTATTCTATTCTATTCTATTCTGTTCTATTCTATTCTTTTCTATTCTATTCTATTCCATTCCATTCTATTCTATTCTATTCTATTCTATTCCATTCTGTTCTATTCCATTATATTCGATTCTATTCTATTCTATTCTATTCTATTCTATTCTGTTCTGTTCTATTCAATTCAAATGATAACCAAGTTTCCGAATTTTTGCAAATGATGACCCTGCAACGATACAGTTAAATAATAACTTTATAAGTTTGAAAATCGCTTTCATATTTCAGACTGCACACGTTTTTCCCATTTCCCCTCTTTTACCCTCTTTTCGAGAATTCTGATCTTTTTCCCTATTTTCAGGAAACTTCCCCTTTTTTGTTTTTTCGCTTAAATGTGAACTGAATTCACAGAACCCAATAAGAAAATCCCACTATTTCTTGGTTAAAAGTTATTTTTTTGGTTGGAAAGTCCACCATTAAATTTTTGGTTTGGAATGCATCTACTTTGATTAAATATTTGACTATTTTGTTAAAAATTCAATTATTTTGTTAGCAATTTTGGTTAATAATTCATTTTTGAAACGGAAAATTTGATTATTCCATTTTTGGATGAAATGTTACCCCTTTTAGTGAGAAATTCAACTATTTGGTTAAAATTGCATGTTTTTTAATTAGAAATTAATCTTCTTTGTTGTAAAATTAACTTTTTAGTTCAAAATTGAACTATTTTGCTGAAAATTCGTTTTTATTTGGTTGAGAATTAATCTTCCTAAATGGCAATGTAACTATTCCATTTTTTTTGTTGAAAAATGATATTATTAATTGAAAAATGATATTTTAAATTGAAAATTATTCTGTACTGGTTGAAAATTCATGTATTTTATTGAAAATTGGTCTTTTTGGTAGAAAATTAATCTTGATCTAAAGCTCATCCTTTTTGGTTGAAAATGCAAATATTTTGTATAAAATTCGTTTTTTTTTTGTTGAAAATTAATTTTTTTATAATTGAAAATTCAACTATTCCATTTTTCACTGAAATGTTAACTTTTTTAGTGAAAAATTCCACTATATGGTTGAAATTTGATATTTTTTATTTGAAATTTAATCATCTTGGTTAAAAAATTAACTTTTTGGTTGAAAATTTAACTATTTTGCTGAAAATTCGTTTTTATTTTTTGAGAATTAATCTTCTTGACTGGCAATGTAACTATTCCATTTTTGGATGAAGAATGATATTATCAATTGAAAATTGATATTTTAAATTTAAAATTAATCTTTTCTGGTTCAAAATTCATATATTTTCTTCAAAATTTGTCTTTTTGGTAGAAAATTAATCTTCTTGATCCAAAGTTCATTCTTTTTTAATAAAATGCAATTGCTTGGTTAGAAATTAATCTGTTTTGGTAAAAGATTCAAATATTTTGTTAAAATTTTATTTTTTTCAATTTTTGGCTTAAACCATTTAACAGTTTGGTCGAAAATTAAATTATGTTGTTGAAAACTATATTTTTTTGTGAAAAATTTATATTATCCAGTAAAAAATTCAACTATTTTGTAAAAAATTCGTTTTTTTTTTTTTGCTTGAAAATTCTAAAATTTGGTGGAAAATCAAAATATATGTAGTTGGAAATTAAATTTTTTGTCGAAAATTCATTATCGTGGTTAAGAAAAAAAATATTTTGTTAAAAGATTAAAATATGTAGTTAGAAATGAAACTATTAAAAAATTTAACTATTTTGATGAGAATTGAACTATTAGTCGATAATTTGTGTATTTTTATGAAAATTCGTCTATTTGGATAAAAAATGATCTGGTTTGTTGAAAATTCATCATTTTTGTTAAGAAATCAACTATTTTCTTTAAATTTCTACTTTTTTAGTAAAATTTAAATGGTCGGAAATTCGTTTCTTTTTGTTGAAAATTATTTTTTGGAACTAAAAATTTAATCTTCTTGGTTGAGAATTCATATTTTCGCTTAAAAATTCAACAGCTTGGTTTAATTTTTTTCTCTCTTGACCGAAAAATCCTTGTCAGTTGCAAATTTGTCTTTTTTAGTTGAACACAAATGTTCTTTTTTTCTTATATTACAATCTATTCTAGTTGAAAATTCAACTATTTATATTAAGATCAACCTTTTTTAGTTAAAAATACATTTTTTTATTTACAATTCGTAGGTTAAAAATTCTATTATTTCCATAGAAAATTTAACTATTTGGTTGAATATCAATTTTTTTTTAAATTTCGGTTAAAAATTAACTTTTTTTTACAAATTTATATTTCTGTGTTGAAAATTCCACCTTTTTCAGAAAATTCGTCTATTTGGCTTGATAATTCCATTATTTTGATTAAAAATTCCACTATTTGTTGAAAATTAGTTTTTGGGTTGACAATTCAACTATATACTTGAAAGTTCCTTTTTCCGTTAAAGTTCATATTTTCAGGTTAAAAATTCAATTGTCTTCTAAAAAATTCGATTTTTCTATTAAAAAATTCATCGAATGCCTTCGTTTATGATTTAAAAGAAAAATTTTATAGTTTGAAATATCAACTATTACAGGTGAAAATTTGTCTCATTTTTGAAAATTTACCTATTTTGTTGAAAATCTTTTTTTTTGTTTGAAAATTGATTATTTTTTCAACTGACAATCTAACAAGTCCATTTTTGGTTGAAAATTGTTCATTCTTATATTCATGCGTTTGGTTACATTTATTTATTTATTATTATTATTTTTTTGTTTGTTGAGAAAACCAATCTTCGTATTTGAAGATTTATCTACTTTTTTTAAAATGCCACATATTTCGACTTCCCCTAATTTGCATTTATTTTTGGCTCTAAAGTCTGAAATTAGCTCTTTCGAATACTTTCTCCAATGTGTTTTATTATTATTATTATTCCATTAAATTATTTTCCTTTCGAGGAAGGAGGTATAGATTTTTTCAGATTGGTCTGGAATTCTCGTGTTATTTATTTAAATAACACTTTCGTTCCGCAACACTGCTCCTACCCAGGTTGCTGATCAATCTCTCCAGTGATTATTGATTTTTCTAAATCCAAACCTCAATTTTATTCTATTTTTTTAACGTTTCCTGATATAACATATCATTTTTCAAGTTTCAGACTCGCGAATTTTTCACAGATGTTGTTGACCGCCCATGGTGGTTCTTTTTTTAGTTTTTGACATCATCCTCATATTAAAGTGAAGCAATACGGTCAGCTAAAAGAAGGTCATGCCCGGAGGGGTTTTTTTAAGGGCTGGTTGTACCAATGTCGCTCGCTCTAAACACTCACTTTTTGAGGAATTAAAAAAATATAAAAAATATATTAAAATATTATATATTATATAAACATGATATATATAAAATATACATATCTATGCATATCATCACATATATACATATCATCTAAACACCCATTTTTAAGGCATTAAAAAAATATAAAATATAAAGAATATATAAAAATATTATATATTATATAAACATAATATACATAAAATATGCATGTCTATACATATCATCTAAACACCCACTTTTTAAGGCATGAAAAAAAAAAAATATATATAAAATATATGAAAAGATTATATGTTGTATAAACATCATATATATAAAATATACATTTCACCTTTTCTCTTTTTTTTACGCACTGATAAAAGTAAGAGAAAGTAGACTATGGAGCTTATAAAAATAGGGTAATTATTGAAAAATAGATTCTTTCATATAAAATTACATTTAAGTACCATCCTGAATTTAATATAAAACACTTCAAATTCCTAAGATTTCGAGTAGAAATATGTATTGAATTTTCAACAAACAAAATTAATTTTCTGACAAAAAAAAAGAATTTTGAACATAATACATGAATTTTCAACATACAAAGGATAAATTTCTAACCAAAAATGGAAAAGTGAAATTTTCCAATATAAAAATCAATTTTTATTTTAAAAAACAACTAATTTTCAAACAGAATAGTCAAATTGTAAACCAAAGAGGTGTATTTTAAAGAAGTATACATTTTGAATAAACTAGTTCAACTTCCAACAAAGTAGTTGAATTTCCAACCAAAAAGATGAATTTTTTACCAAAACGGTAAATTTTCATAAAAAGAGTTTAGGTTTTAATCATATAGTGAAATTTCAACCAAAAATATATATTTTGAACAAAAAGGGTAATTTTTAATCGAATAGTTGAAGTTTCTACCAAAAAGTTAAATTTTCATCAAAATAGTTGAATTTTTGACCAAACAGTTCAATTTTTATTTTAAAAAATGCATTTTCTACCAAAAAACACGAATTTTCAAAGAAATACATCAATTTATTAATTGTTCAATTTTAAAGCCAAAAGAACGAATTATCTACAAAACAATTCAATTTTTAACCAAAAAATTTGACTTTTTAACAAGAAAGTTATTTTTCTACAAAAAGGTTAAATTTTCATAAAAATAGTTTAATTTCTAACCATATAGTTAAATTTTAACAAAAAATATGAATTGTTTACCAAAAAGGTAATTTTCAATCGAATAGTTGAATTTTCGACCAAAAAAGACGAATTTCTAACAAAATACATGAATCTTCAACTAGAAAAAAATCAATTCTCAATCAAAAATATCAATTTTTAACTAAAGTGGAATAGTTAAATTGTTACTTAAAAAATCAATTTTCAAAACAAGAGAACTAATTTTCAACAAAATAGTTCAACCAAAAAGTTTATTTTTTAACCAAGAAGATTATTTTTTTTACAACAAGATAAATTATCAAAAAAATAAATTAATTTCAACCAAGTAGTTGAATTTTCAACTAAAAAAGATAAATTTTGAACTAAATACTTGAATTTTTAACCAAAAATAATTATTTTCCAGATAGAAGATTAATGTTCTACCAAAAAAACACGAATTTTCAGAAAAATACATCAATTTATTTATTCTTTAATGTAAAAGCCAAAAGGACGAATTATCTACTAAAGTGTTGAATTTTCAATCCAAAAATGTGAATTTTCAACAAAAAAGGTAATTTTCTACCAAAAAGTTAAAGTTTCATAAAAATGTTTGAATTTTTCACCAAACATTTAAATTTAAACCAAAAGTATAAATTTTTAACAAAAAAGTGAATTTTCAATCGTATAGTTTAATTTTCTACCAAATTGTTGAATCCTTAATCAAACCAGGTTAATTCAGAACCAATCCGTTGATTTTTTAATTAAAAAGAATAAATTTTTAACCAAGAAGATTAATTATCTACCAAAAAAGACGAATTTTTAACAAAATACATGAATTTTCATTTAAAAATGATTAAATGTCAATAAAAAATTTAATTTATCATACAAAAATATGACTTATCAACGAAAAATTTAATTTTCTACCAAAAAGTTAAATTTTAATAAAAATAGTTTAATTTTTAACCAAATAGTTAAATTTAAACGAAAAATATGAAGTTTGAACAAAAAAAAATTAATTTTCTACTGAAAAGTTGACTTTTCATAACAATAGTTTAATTTTTAACCAAATAGTTATAGTTCAACAAAACATATGAATTTGCAATTTTCAATTTAATTTAGATCCAAACAGTTGCATTTTTAATAAAAGAGGATGGATTTTAACCAAGAAGATTAATTATCCAAAAAAGACGATTTTTTAACAAAATACATGAATTTTAAATCAAAATATTAATTTTTAACAACATGGGGAATAAATATTATTATTGATTAAAATTATTATTATTATTGACATTATTAGTTTAAAAAATTAATATAAAAGATAATTTTCCAGGTAGAAGATTAAAGCTCTACCAAAAAACAAGAGTTTAAAAAAAAACATTATTGTATTAATTGTTGAATTTTAAAGCCAAAACGACGAATTATTTACAAATCGGTTAAATTTTCAAGCCAAAAATATAACTTACAACGAAAAAGTTAATTTTCTACCAAAATATAGATTTTTATTAAAATAGTTTAATTTTCAAGCAAATGATTGAATTTGAACCAAAAATATGAATTTTTAACAAAAAAGTTAATTTTCAATCGAAAACTTCAATTTTCTATCAAATTTTTGAATTCTCAACCAAACCAGATTAATTCAAACCCAAACAGTTCCATTTTCAATAAAATGTGGTAATTTTTAACAAAAAATGGTATAAATGGTATAACAATAATGGTATAACATTCTTAGTTAAAAAAGTTAATTCTTAACCAAAAAAAGTGAATTTTTAACAAAATGTCACATTTATAACAAAAGAGACGAATTTCCAATTAATAATGTACAAATATAAAACAAGATTACTATGATTCCCATTTTAAATTTTAGTGCTTAATCAGTTCAAAAAGAATTGATTTCGAAATTTTTAATAATTTAGAACCTTATCAAATCCTTAAATTATTTTAAAATTTGGTTAAAAATTTTTCAATATCTCTTAAACTTACTCAAATTTTTTCTAAAGTTTTGTATTCTTAGAAAATTGAAAATTTTTGTATTAAAATCTATACTTTTTTCGAAGTTTTACAAAATCTTTTGGAATGTTTTCACATATTTTTCATTTTTTTTCTTAAAATTCATTTTTCAGAAGCTTTTTTTCGGAATCTTTCAGATTCTTTTTCGATATATTTTGAAATCTTCAAAGTTACTCTTTAAAAATAAAAGCGAAATCATGTTAAATTTTGCCATAAATCTTATTACCGATAACCGTAATTTTTTGTATCACCGGCATAGTATATTTTATTAATAAACTGTTAAGAACAGAATTATTTTCCAATATTAAAAAACCATTTACAAATGACACTTTTTTTTATTACTAATGTTTAGAAAAATTCATAAATGAATTTTATTATGAAATAAAATTACTTGTTTAGCAACTTTGATTTGCCAAATTGGTGATTCAGTTTTATATTGTATAATTGAATCATTCAAAAAAAATAATCGTAATTTATAATAATAATTTATGAAAAATAATGAAAAAATAATAATAAAATTTATTATCATAAGTTTAATAAATATTAAAATAATAATACAATAATAATAATAAAAAATAGTAATTGATAATAAAATTAAAAATAATTTTTTTGGGAAAGGTGTTTGGCAAATCTGAAAGCTGCTTTTAAAAAAAATCAGTTTTGAATGATTGTTTGAAACTTTAGAATTGTTTTTTTTTCTCCTGCTTTGGGCAGAAATTTTCATTTTTATTCAATCTTCATTATTGAAGGCTTATTTTTTTTCTTTGGAAGATTCTCTACAATTTCCTTGAGGCGTTCTTATTGAAATTCAATTAAATTTGCATAAAACAAATACTTATTTAGAAAAATTATAAATTATTGAATAATTAAGAGTCATTCCATTATTTAAAGTTTATGATTTGAAATTGTTTAATTTTAAACGTTCTTTCAAGCTGAAAATCACGTTCTAAATTTAATATTCTGCAGTTTTGAACGATTTAAATTTGAAAGTTATCTATGATATTAGAATTCAAAAAGGTTAAGGCTTTTTACTTATTCGAAGTCGTAAAAAGTCATAAAAGAATAGAAAACTCAATAAATGGAAAAGAAAAATTAAAGAAAGTAAGTAAAACGTCAAATATGTTTATTTCAAAAATATAAGATCCCAATTATTAATTTGAATTTTTCGTACATTTTGGAAGATTTGAAATTGTTCCCAAAGAGTTTCCTAAATATTTATTAATAAATTGAGCATTATTCCCCTTTACACATATGTGTTTCTAAAATTTAAATAATAAAATGAACTAATTGAAAGAAAAAGGAATTAAAAACAAAAACACCTTTACAGTATTAGCTGTAAACACTAGTATATTGTTATTATTAATGAAACAAGACGCTTATACTTATCGTGAAAATTTGTCTACAAAGTGTCATTTCTTTTGAAAAAAAAAAGATTTTACATTGAATTAAACATTTTTTAAGTTTACTAAATCTATAGGTTTCTAGAAACATACTCTGATTTTAAAATTTCGTTCCGCGACTGCTGTAGTCGTGGAACGAAATTGTAACAAGGTATCAAAAATGTGATCATACTCGCTCTGTTGTCACGCAACCTTAAAACAAAAACATCTTTTCAGTATCAGCTGTAAATACTAGGACAATATTATTATTAATAAAACAAGAAGCTTATACTTATCGTGAAAATTTGTCTACAAAGTGTCATTACTTTGTCTTCATTTCGTTTGTCAAACAAAATTGTACATTTAATTAGACATTTTTTTAAGTTTATTAAATATATAAGTTTCTAGAAACATATTCCGAATTTAAAATTTCGTTCCACGACTCCTGTAGTAGTGGAACGAAATTGTAACAAGGTATAAAACATTTGATACTCACTCTGTTGTCATGCAACCGTAAAACAAATACATCTTTGCAGTATGAGCTGTAAACATTTGTAAGTTATTATTATTAATAAAACAAGAAGCTTATACTTATCGTGAAAATTTGTCTACAAAGTGTCATTTATTTTGAAAAAAAAGATTTTACATTGAATTAAACATTATTTTAAGTACATTAAATCTATAGGTTTCTAGAAGCATACTCTGATTTGTAAATTTCGTTCCATGACTGCTGTAGTCGTGGAACGAAATTGCAACAAGATATTAAACATTTCATTACACTCGCTCTGTTGTCACGCAACAGTAAAACGAAAACATCTTTGCAGTATTAGCTGTAAAAACTAGTAGAGTATTATTATTAATAAAATAAGAAGCTTATACTCATCGTGAAAATTTGCCTACAAAGTGTCATTTCTTCGGAAAATTTTTTTTCACATTGAATTATACATTTTTTTAACTTTATTAAATCTATAGGTTTCTAGAAACACATTCCGATTTTAAAATTTCGTTCCGCGACTGCTGTAGTCGGGCAACGAAATTGTAACAAGGTATCAAACATTTTATCATACTCACTCTGTTGTCACGCATCCGTAAAAAAAACATCTTTTCAGTATTTGCTGTAAACACTAGGAGATTATTATTATTAATCAAACAAGAAGTTTATACTCATTGTGAAAATTTGTCTACAAAGTGACATTTTGTTGGAAAAAAGATTTTTTTACATTACTTAAACATTTTTTGAAGTTTATTAAATCTATAGGTTTCTAGAAAAACATTACGATTTTTCAGTATTTGCTGTAAACACTAGGAGATTATTATTATTAATAAAACAAGAAACTTTTACTTTACGTGAACATTTGTCTACAAATTGTCACTTCTTTTGAAAAAGGAATTTTACATTCAATTAAACATTTTTTCAAGTTTATTAAATCTATAGGTTCCTAGAAACATACTCTGATTGAAAAATTTCGTTCCATGATTGCTGTAGTCGTGGAACGAAATTGTAACAAGATATCAAACATTTGATCATACTCGCTCTGTTGTCACGCAACCGTAAAACAAAAACATCTTTGCAGTAGTAGCTGTAAACACTAGTATATTGTTATTATTAATGAAACAAGACGCTTATACTTCTCGTGAAAATTTGTCTACAAAGTGTCATTTCTTCTAAAAAAAAGAAGATTTTACATTGAATTAAACATTTTTTAAGTTTACTAAATCTATAGGTTTCTAGAAACATACTCTGATTTTAAAA
>JAABKJ010011398.1:0-10750 GCA_011634705.1 Andricus grossulariae
TACTGGGAGCCGATGTCATTTTTTTTAGATGACAGTTACTCCCAGTGGGACCCTGCGGTGGTTGTTAACCTTTAGTTCTTATATATATATATATCCCCGGAAGTCGCAACGAGAACGACCCTGCGTTCGTATTTAGCAGCGTGAAAGTATCAGCATGAATTCAACTAAGTAGTGAAAATCGGATGGCTCTCGATTCCTAAAACAGGGAAGCAAGACGTGAACTACCATGTCGAGGGCTGACTGTTACAAGGGTGTGCTGACCTACGCGGTGTCTCTGGGATACCGGGCGACCTCTCGAGTAAAATTGCCTCATCTCTACAAGCGGGCTCTGTAGAGATTGACCAAATATTCTCCTAGAGTCTATAAGTGGGGAACCATCTGGGAGTAACCCTGGTGATACTTATGCCGGGGGGTCAAACAAAACGGAAAAACTACGATGAGCTAAATTGTTGGGAGCTTCTAGTAAGAGGTTGAGACGCCAATTTTTAAATCAATCGGACGCAACAATTAGCCAAACGGGGACACCAAAGAGAATCCATTCTTATAGCAGTACACCGAATGAAATCAGGGAACAGAATAAGATGCAGCTGAGAGGTCCAACAGTCTGTTATAGCCAGGCTCTTCGAAGTCACCTGAAAGTGGCCATAGTCGCTGAGGGGTTCCCAATAAGCAAACTCGGCGACGACCAGGCCAAGGCAATTAAAGCGGTAACCTGAGTGCAACCTGGAGAAGTCATCCGAGGATTTGAAGATTTTCGCTTAAAAAATTATGCTTTTATCGTCATCTGTTCGCACGAAGTGTCCCGAACTTTGCTCACTGAAGCTGTTGGCGGATTACAACCTTGGGAGGGAGCTAAGATCACGGTGATCGACAGCAAAGACCTCCCAAGGCCAATAAAACTGCTGGTTTGGTTTCCCAGTGTATCCGTGGAAGCAACAGCAGTTCATAAAAGGATAGCGATCCTAAACCCAACCATGAAAACGGGAGGATGGAACGTTATCGGTGTAAAGGCGAATAGTCAAGCTACCTAACTTGTAATAACTGCAGAGCCAAGAGTGGTCGAGATTTTCAAGAAGATCGAATGCAGGCCTCACTATGAATTGGAGAGATTCAATATGAAGATCCTCTCCAAAACCAAAGTTACACCCATCGACAGAGCTCCGGATTTGTCCTCGGAAAAGGTGGTGGAGACAACTGGAGGTTGAAATGGACACTAGATATACCCCTTCCAGTCTGGATTTTATCCAGATAAACCTTCACCACGCTAAAGGAACGTCTTCTATCTTAAGTAGAAGTTAGACAGCGGAACAAACGGCTTTTGCCTTAATACAAGAACGTTGGGCTTACAAGGCGAAAGTTAGAGGATCAAGTAACAAGAGCGGATAAGTCATTTGTGATAGTTCCGTAGAAACACCTAGGGCAGCACTTTATGTCGGAGGTCATATTGAATGTATTGGATTAGCCAGGTTCTTTTCTAGAGACTTGGTGGCAATAAAGATTGAGCACCATTTTGGAGACAGGCGCCAACTTATGGAGATTTGCTCAGCGTACCTACCCTTTGACTCTCAGGACTCACAATCTGAGGATTGGCGAAATGTGGTGGACTAATGCTGCGTTAAAGGATGGCCATTGCTCATCGGATGTGATGCTAACGCACATCATTCAACTTGGGGTGGTAAAGATACCAACCACAGCGATGAGTCTTTATTAGATTAGCTCTCAACAAATGATTTAACTTTACTGAATCAGGGTAATACACCTATCTTCGTGACATCTTGATATCGCGAGGTACTTGATTTGACCTTATGTTCGACAAGTATTAGCGAAATGTTTAGGAGATAGAAAGTATCATCGGATACGTCCCTATCGGATCATATACAGATATGCTTCTCCTTGACATCCGACAGACCTGATGTTCAAAGGTATAAGACTCCTAAAGCAACTGACTGGGATACTTATAGGGAGGATCTCAACAGTTTGCTAGGCGTTATACCGGGCAGAATCAAGTCTATCGAACAAATAGAATTTGCTGTCCACATCCTGTAAAAAGGTATGAACAAAGCGTATGAGGACAAATGGCTTCTTCTTAATTATAAAACAGACAGGGATGCACTTTGGTGGTATCCTAGACTGGAGGACCTGAAAAAGAACACTCGACGCCTGTTCAATATGGCTAAAAAGAATGGGAATTGGGACTTGTACAGGCCAACCTTAACAAGATATAATTATGAGATACAAAATGCCGTAATGGACTAATTGAGGGGTTATTGTCAGGGAATCGAGAATATATCTGATACTGCTAGACTCCAGAGAACCTTGAGGGGTAACTCATCATGTCAACTGAAGGCATTAATATTGACTTCGGGTGAAATGGCTGAGAAGACTAATGAAATCCTTGATCACCTAATGAGGTACAGTTACCGGGCTCAGAGTTGGATTATGCAAATGAGGGGGCGGCCCATGAGTCACACCCCTCAGGAGGACCAGCTTTTAGAGCCAGAATGGAAGACTAGAAAGTAGCCAGACGCATTGTCACTCATTCAAAAATTATATGTGTAGTTAAACAATTCAAACCATTTAAAGCTGCAGATGATTAAATATTCCCTTAATTAAAACGAGAAGGATTTCAGTCCTTGGTGGGTCCATTATGCGGCATATTTCAGGCATGCTTAGCAATGGCATAAAACCCCGGTAGCATGGAAGAAGGTTAAGGCAATCTTCATTCCATAGCCATGTAAGGATACCTACTATGAGGCTAAATCCTTCAGACCGATCAGCTTGATCTCGTGAATGTTGAAAACACTAGACAAATTAGTGGACCTTTACTTAAAAGTGGAAATCCTAACGGGTAAACAAGTAAACAGGTGGATCCACTCCATGTTGAAAAGCAGAACGGTACATACTTCGGCACATGGTAATGAAGTGAAGAACAAAGTTTTAAGGGGATGCCCACAGGAAGGAGTTCTTTCATCCGCCCAAGTGGCGCTTGTCATTGATGACCTGATACGTGTTTTATACGAAACGGGCTTTTACACTCAAGGCTATGTAGATGACCTCGCGATCCCGTTAACAGGAAAGCACGAGGGCTCCTTAGAGGAACTCAGGTAATCAGCGCTCAACATAGAGCAATGATGCAGGGACCGTAGTTTGTCCATTAACCCAAACAAGATGGAACACATGCATTTAACCAGAAGAAGGAAGCTTTCTGACCTTAGAAATCTTAAGTTCTACGGTAGGGAAGTAGAATTTTCAAAAACAGCAAAGTACTTAGGAGCAATATTTGACCCTAACTTAACCTAGAACTCCATATTGACGCAATGTTAAAAAAAACTACAATGACATTTTGGGCCTGCAAATTCGCAATAGGGGAAAAATAGGCTTTAAAACCCAGGATTACTAACTGGTTATATATGATGATAATTAGACCCATAATAGCATATGCATCAACGATATGGTTGCCAAGGACTGAACTAATCAGTACTATTAAACATATGGAAAGCCTCCAAAGGGTTTTCTGCTTGGCAAACACTATTGCTATGGAAACAACACCAACAGCAGCACCTTAGTTATGTTGAGGTGGCAGATCTACATGATATCAGTCATGCTATGCGAGGATAATATTCTCGCTTAAACTGATGTTGAGGAAATTATCCGTCATGAAACCCTTCAAGGTTATCTTTCCTAAAAGGGAATAATGGCATGATGAAGGGAAAAGGAAAGAATTATTTACGCCAGGAGGTCTCGTTTGGTACACAGACGGCTCTAAACACTCCTTTGGAACAGGGGATGAAATCTATGAAAAGAAGCCCAGGGCTGAGATAAAAATAGCACTGGGCACATTCGCTACAGTTTTTCAGGCCGAAATCATAGTTATTAAAGCTTGCCTGGAAGAAATTTGTGAGTGGGCTTATTAAGGCCACATTTACATTTGTCCTCACAGGAAAACAGCACATGAAACAGCATCTGAAGAGTTTACTTCCAGACTAGTCTGGAGTTGCCATCAAGATTTTCTTAAGGTTGCCGGTTAAAACTGGGTCAGTCTGATCTGGGTTCCCGGCCATGTAGATATTGAAGGTAATGAGAAAGCAGATGCACTGGCTAAAAAGCGAGCTTCACAGCTCCTGATTGGCCCGGAAGCAAAAAATTGCGCATTCTAAGAATTTCATATCTGGTAGATGTACAAACTAAGAGAACTAATGAACTCTTGAACATGGAAAGAAGGCAGATTAACGTCGTAGTAGGGATGCTTACTGGACACTGCCGATAAAGAAAACACTTGATTAACATGAAGATTGGAGACAACCCTCGTTGTCGAAACTGTCATTTTCGTGAGGAGACGGCTCATCAGATCACGTGTCTGACATGCGGCATGCCTTCCCACGCTCCGTAAAATGTGGGGAGCGCACACCAGCTTTAAGTGCAAAAAAGATCGCCAGACACCGGCTACTTGAGCTAACTGTGGCGAAGACCATCCAGCTAACCATAGAGGCTGCGCAGCGTTAAAAAAAGCCTCTAGAAAGCCAAATAAAAAGGCTAAGCCCACACCTGCCAACAATCTAAGAGACAGCGCCCCCAGGAGGCGCCCTGCGTCACTGATTTCGCCAAGCCATAACCACCCTCAAGAACACGTAGCCCCCATAAGCCCCCATCCCATACACAGTATATCAGTATACAACACTGAAGTAGCCCCAAAACGCGCGCCTAAGACCCTAAATAAACAGAAAGTTCAAAAACAGACTGAAGTTCAAATTGAAAAGCCTACCACCGCCACTCATCGTATTGCAGAGCAAAACTTTCTTCCAGCAATTGATGCTGTTCGGAATCTACCTTCTCAAGACATTAAAATTAACTTAGTTATCCCAATAAAAAACCAACCACTTAAACAACCGAATTAACAGGGGGAAATATAAGCATGAATGAAGCTACCAAGCAAACAGCCGAGATTATAACTAGTATATTAGCACTTGCGCTTGAAAATGGCAGCCCTCAATAATAAAACCCTTAAAATCATTTTTTGGAACACGCAGGGAATACTTAAGAAAAAAACAACAAGATTTGCTACCTATCTTTATAAAAACAACATTACAATTTACCTGCCCAGCGAAACTCTACTTCGCGAATCCCTAAAAATTAAACTACGCGGGTATAAAATATATAGACATGACACTATGGAAATAAAAATACACGGGAATCCATATTTAATTGCCTTCCTTTAACAGACCACATCCTGCGATTTTATTAAAAATGACTACAGGAAAATCTTCAAACTTGCACCCTCGGTAATTGCTGTAGGTGACGTCAACGACAAACATCTAGCTTGGAATAGTAGAATGACGAAAAAAAGTGGAAAACAACTTTTCGAGTTTATAATTGACAAGAATCTGTCTGTCTCTGCGCCAGACTCGCATACATTCTTTCTCTATAATACTAAACATAAATCGGAACTAATTGACTTTACAATAACTAAAAATAACTATTTCAACCATGACACCATTAGCATAAACTAACTAGATTCGAACCATCAACCAATTCTTCTTACCCTCTACGCTAATTGTTAAAAATCTATGAACGTACCTCGCTACAACTTTGCAAAAGCAAATTGACAGACTTTCCCACAACCTTATAATTTCAATAAAATCTTGAACCTAAGCTTCAGAACACCACACACATATAGAAAGCCATTACTGACCTAACATGTAGCAAAAAAAGCGCTATTCACACTGCAGTCCCTCGTACTACGTTCAATAAATACCATCAACCCCTCAGCCCCGAGATAGAAGACCTCACTTGTACTCAGAATAAATTTTTCCAAACGCATCGAAAAACTAAAAGCTGTATCCTCAAAAATACGACAAATCATCTTTGAAAAACTATCGCCGTTATAACTAAAGAACACAGATGCAATAATTGGAACACAGTAGTCGGCAAACTAGAGATCAGAGATAACTCCATCTGGTGCATGACAAAGGCCCTCACTAAACAGCAAACTAATATTCCCTAGTGGTCTTCTCAATATTTTTTAAAGTACAGTTTTGGTGTGAGAAAGTTTTTAGAGGCTCAAAAATATTTAGAATAATTTCCAGAGCTTTAATATTTTATTTCAGTTCTTTGAGGTCTCAAAAATGGGTAATTTTTGTAGATTACGAATTTACGCTGTCAAGTAGTCAATTCATGCAATTTTTTACTTTTCCTACTTCGTCAAATTTGCAAGATTTTTGCTATTCGTCCTAGAAATCTGGATGACTAACCACGGTCATTCTTAATAGCAGCACCATTGCGATCAATAGTTTAAACTCTTCTAAACATAATCTTAATTACTGTCATTCCAGAATTTTTTTGAGTCGCCAATGAAGTAAGCAATCTGATAATTCTATCTTACTTACCTATACAATGAAATTTTTATGCACAAAAACCGTATGTAATGATACTGCTGAGTCGCTAGTGGTTGCCTATTATAAGAAGAGTCTAAACGGTCACAGAGACTTTCGATCATAGACGGCCTCATACACAGAAGCAAATCATTCCAATCCAAACCAGTAATTAAGCAGTATTCCAGCAATGTACAAGCGTAGTTCAACGAGATAGTGGTACCTGAAAGTAGCGTTATTCTTGTTTTCTTAAAATCTTATTTTTCAGTATACTAAAAAGAGAGATGTGCAAAATTGCCTTCAACCCGAACCCGATCCCGGTGGGTCGGCTTTTTGCATAGGGCCTGGTCACGTCGGCACCTCGACAGCCGATCTACATATGGGACAGAATACGTCAAGTGTTCCCACCTGAAATTAGTGTTTTTTTTTTATCAAGTTGAAACTTGGATGAATTTTAGTCCTAGTGGACCTATATTAATTCACCAAGCCATGGATGCATTTATCAACCGGTTTTCAATATACAGGGGCCTAAGGTTTTCACTTTTTCAGGTGCTTTTTCACCTTCACGTTAGTGTAACTTCTTTTAGGATAATCCGATTGAACCTTTATTCTAGTGTTTTGGAAAGCTCTTTTCATGTCCTTTAAGACGATCATAACCATTTTTTTTTTTCATTTAGAACTTTTATTTTTTTTCTGAAAATCAAAATTAAAGGGGATTTTTTTAAGAAAAAAGAACGCCACTTTTAAATTTATTTTTCAAAAAATAGCTTTTTTCCACTCTTTAAAGTCATGTAGAAGAAAAAGTGAGATGAAGAAGATTTCTTGGTCAGATTGAGATTTTTACGCTCGCTCACCTTACATTTAACTCTTGGGATGATTTTGTGTGTGTATGTATATTATATAATCATAACGTGGTGCTATCGAGCTTAAAAATCTCAATTCGACCAAGACATTATTTCCATCCCACTTTTTCTTCTATATGACTTTAAAAAATGCAAAAAAATCTATTTTTTATGAAAAGAGCTTTCCAAAACACTATAATAAAGGTCCATTCGGATTATCTTACAAGAAGTTACACTAGCGTGAATGCGAAAAAGCACCTTAAGTGAAAAATTCAGGCCCCTATATATTGACAACCGGTTGATAAATGGACCTATGGTTTGGTTAATTAATGTAGGTCCACTAGGACAATAATTCAGCAAAGTTTCAACCTAATGAAAAAAACAATAATTCACGCAGTTGCAAGTGACGCATCTCTATATATTAGAATATGAAAATGCGACGCTCTAGCTAAGTAGAATATAGTTGATATACTGTGCATTCGAAAATATGAGTTAAGACAATTTTCTTACTCGATTTGTAAATTGTAATTGAATGATATTTGAGATTGAGTTCTACTGTTCTTCAAGCTGTGCAGTAGAGTTTCGCGTTATTCAGGGCTTTGCATTGAAGCTCTACGGACCTTTGGCAATGTTTTGGTCTAAACTTACAAAATCATCTATATCTATAAATACGCTTTTCGTAGTCTTTTCACATTTTTTCTTGAAAACCAATCAATATTTTTAAACTCAAAGCCTGCATATGGAAACATAAATTTAACAAGATGGTCCATCAATATCTTACGGAACTTATAGGCTCAATATTTTTATAGTTGATGTACTTTTTTCTTTTACAACTTAGTTAATCTTGTCTCTATAATCTTTATAATGCGCAAAGTGCAATTTTGGAAAATTAAAGAAAATATATCAGCCCACCGCTGACTGGCCCATTGGAGTTGGTATTTTTAAAACAAAAGCGGTCTTCTTTTTTCAGTTTTTCAGCCGCTCATCCTATAGCCGTCGTCTAAGAAAACAGAATCGCGTTCTGTATTTAATGAAGATCTTATGAAAAAGTTCTAGAAAACAACTTTTCCTTTAAAAATGCAAACTTCAAAGGACGCGGTCTGTAATTCGTGATTTCATAGAATACTATTTGCCGTAGAACTCTCTTATGCAGACCCAAGTCAACTCAATACCTCCCCATGAATCTGTCTCTTCTTCATCAAATCGCCATAAAAATATATTGCGTTTTTAGTAGACAAGACCCTCTACAAAAATCGTGTATTAAATTTTCTCATATGACGTATATCTTCGGAGTTATCGCCGCGCGTATTTGAGATACTTATAATAGATACCTTATCACCATAGCAACTACTTTCGGACCTCGGGGGAAAACATAGTATGTTTTTAAGGATGTCTAAATGTGACGCGCCAAGAGGAAAGGAACCATAGGGTTAAAAAATCGATTTTCAGGGTTTTAATGCTATCGATAGTTTTTGAATTGCTCTTTCATATTAAAAAAGAATTAAATTTTTATCTACAAAATTCGAGTTGTTGCTAAGCTGCAAAGTGAGGCTTGAATTGCGTATTTCGACCCATGCGGACGACTCGGAAAATCCTGTCCCATCACTTTTCACACATCTTTTCGTTCTATGTACGTGTTACTCGAGAGATCGTCTGACTTTCTGAACACGGAGCGAGAAGATGTAGTTGTGAGTGGAGGGGATGGATTTCGGAGATTGTCGCCCACTCTCTGAGTGTCTGACTTCGACCACCTCTTCAATAGCTTCTACTGAAAAATTCGCCTGCGAACCCTAAGGTCCCTTTCCTCGCGACACGTCACAAATATGATTTTTCACCGTATAACATCTCCAGTGAGAGTTTTCGTCGCTATAAATACTCTAGCGCCTGGCCTAGTGCTCGATGGATTATGGATTTACGTCCTGCTCGTAATTTCTCTGCTCGGAAAGACGTAACAATGCTACTCGCCTATGAAATTACGCCACAAACTGCAAATTTTCTTTAAAAAAAAGTTATTTCATAAGCTGGACATCGTAATTTTACATCGAACTGTTATTTCACACTGTTTACTGGGGTGAGATTGAACTAGATCGTGAATTTCTGTGTGACATTGGTAGCTTTACCAGGTTATACATTGTGATTTTAAAATAAACTGCACGTAAAATTGCAACTGATTGTAAAGATCACCAGAGCTTTTTTTACAGTGTAGGTAAACTTTGCGTTGTCGGGGTTTCCCATGAAACTATATAACCCAACCCAAACCGAGTCAATTTTACACATCACTACAATAAATGTCAAATAAATGTTAGACCTTCAGGAAGCAATCTGTACAGATACAAATTTCCGTGTGTGTCGCACGCCACGAGCACACATCCGAGCCAGGAAATATCGATGTGTGAAATCGATACATCCATCTTTTGGTATTTGTTGCTAGGTTCATCTTGATGGCGAGTCATATTTAAGGAAGAAACAACCAGTTCTTTTAGATAATCGTGATTCAAACAACGAAGAGACGAGTCTGCTAAAGCTACGAAAATGTAAGTCGAAGGTGGGACTGCTGTAGAAATTGAAAGTTTGGTAGTTGCGATTGCAGTAATGGGTGAATGGCAGCTATAGTGCGCTTGATGTTGCCATACCTGAAAATAATTTATATTTCGAAGTGTGAGATATCACTTTGTAGTTTTAATTTATTAGTTTAGCAAGTGATTTGATAAAGTAGCATTAAATTCTATTTTTGCATCTTTATGAATACGTACCACTGTCTTAAAGGGCTCAAGCGACTTTGGTTGAAATAGTTTATGAACTGATTGTAACTTTTCTCTCAATTCCCAGATTTCAACGAAACCACCATTTTCGTTGTTTGCTGCTACGACTAAAGAATCAGGTGCTTCCCGCACTACAAACTTTAAACGCGTAACATTTGTGCCTAAAAAATTTGATAGAAATTTGAGGGCTTACAGACAATATGCAACCAGTTATACAAGATTATAAGAGAGGCACCGTATGCTTGAAGTGTTGCATAATTTGAAAATATACTTTTTACGGTTTATTATTAAAAGAATCTGCTGAATTTCAAACACTTTTTTCCAATATTTACGGGCAATGAATTAAGAAAAAGCAAGCATCGTTCATTATGACTTACAAAAATTGTCCTTTGGTGCACCGTCCTGCAAAAAGAAACTAGGTAACGCTAGAGACGATATGATACACTTTTCGTCGTTTTTGCGGACCAAAACTCGGTAACACCTAATCGGCTGTCCAATGTTTCCACTGCTTACAGCCACTAGAAAGTGTCCGTCTGTAAGATTAAAATTAAAATGAGTTTCACGAAAAAATTCGAAACAATCTCCATAAGAAGGAAGTCTGCACCACTTCAAACCCTTAATTTAACTAGCCTATCAGCATATCAGTAATCTATCGATTCTAAATTAGAAAACCTGAAGTTTATTGCCTAAATGTGATAAATATTAAGTTTTTTTACATTCTCATCTCAATGAGAAGGTATTGGTTTTATGTGAAAAATGACTTTCGCGGATTCAATCA
>JAABKJ010011399.1:0-10750 GCA_011634705.1 Andricus grossulariae
TCTGACACGCGAATATATCTCGCGAAGTAGTATCGCGAAGTTATTGGAGCAATGTTCATGAAAAATAGCAGTGAATATCAATTCATTTAAATCAAAAATGTTATACTGCAGTTTAAAAATAATTATTTACTGTAAGATTTCTTGTTAACATTTAATTGAAATTCAAATTTCTTCTGAATTGGTGGTGCTGTCATAGCTACCAATAGGCTCTACGATTCAACAAAGAAAACAAAGAAGAAGTTTTTGATAGAGAGAGATAGAGAGAGTGTGATCGTTCCGAAACGAAACCCCGTCATTGGAAAACAATCGGATCGTCTCTGTCTATCTCACATGGTAGAAAGAGAGGTCCGATAGACTTCAGGCATGTTTTATAACGTAAGCAGGAAACACATTTATTTTAACTTGTAACAGCAATCTTTCTTTCTCGTTTCTTTTAAATACTTAGTTTACCCTTGCCTCCGTATTTGAAAAACAATTTTCAAAATATTTTCACCGCGTAGTAAAATCCACCGGAAACGGTTCATACGCCCCTGACTGTTTACGTTCGTAGTGGACCTATTTCCGGTTCGGTTAGGGTAGGTCAGGTCCAAGGCCAGCCCCAAACCCGGCGTTATATCCGAGTTCGGCTGTATCTGTTTTATTTCAGAAAAGTATAATAACAAAAATAAATATTCTTAAAAAAATTATTCTCTCTATTGCTTATTTATTATTTCTTCATAACTTAAAAGCCAAAGCAATGTTATAAATTCAAGAAAACTCCTGAGTGAAAAGTTGAAAAAATGTTAAATATTTAAGAAAAAACCCCACTTTCTAGCATTATTCAAAAAAAGTATTATTGAAAATAAAAATAAATTTGTTAACCAATTATGTTTGTTAACTTGAACTAATTATTACCTAACTCTAATTATAAAATCCGGAAGAACTGCGACTTCCTAACTCTGTTCTAAGAGACAATTGCTAAAAACAATAATAAATTATTTAAACAATTTAGGTAAAAACCTAACTATCAGTGGAAAGTAGTATTTTATGTGTTAGAAACAATTTGTATTAAAAAAAAAAAACGGAAAAAAAATCATAATTAGCGCCAGCAACTCGCAAAATCCAATTTTTCACTTATGGAGTTTTTTGGGACCCTATAAAAGAGACTCATGGGGATGATATTGAAAAACTAATTGTTCATTTGTTTTCTACAGCTAATTTTCAAGAGCGTGAATTCACACGAAGTCACGTAAATTAACATGAAGCCACTTGAAGTCGTTTGAAATCTCCTGAAGTCACTTGAAATCTTCTGAAGTCATTGAAATATCCTGATGTATCTTGAAGTCAGAAGTAGGTGTACACCCAATCGGTCGAGTTGTCAACCCCTCGGTTTGAAGCCACGTCATCGGGATATTTAAATTAAGAACGACCTTTTGTTTCCGCCGTCAGTAGGATATTATTTGTCACATGCCATTCGAGACTTTGCGACCCCGCACTGCCCACGAAGAAGAAGAAGTAAGAAGAAGAACAAGAAGAAGGAGAAGGAAGACTTTTAACTCTCGGAGAGAAGCGCCGAGTCTTCATCTTCCTCTCTTCTCCTTCCTCTTGTTCTTGGATGCTAAACACGCACGGGTGCATCGTGCTCACCCTTCTCAGCCAATGCACTTCCTCTCCCTCTGCATTTTCAGAGCAGTTCTTATATTCTCGTTCAGGAGTCACTGAACCGATAAGGTCCGATATTCAGAAGAAAATAAAAAAATATTAAACGACAATCGGAATGCAGTATATCGCTTCCCGAATTTTTTCCGAGTGTTGCTAGAATGTTATCGGCTCTTACAATGTTAAAAGATTAAAGCGGTACAAACAAAAATGTAGTTTCGATTCAGTTTGTTACTCAAAGAATGACAAGCATCTTTTTTATGCTAAATTAACCAAGTATTTAACATGTGTTCATTCAAGTTTTCTATTTTTCATAAACAGATTATAAAGTGTGTAATTAATTATTATTATTCATTCATTTTAATTAAGTAATATAAACGAATCTTTTTATTCACACATTATTGTGCCTTTTGTAGAAGGTTTGCTGAAAATGAAGATGAAATTCTATGATTTTGTGTGAGCCCAAAGTTTCTCCATTTCTCGATTATTGGCCTGTAGGACTCGAGGCACTTCAAAACATCACTTGTTGGTCAGTTTCAGATGTCATATTGCTATTCGTTTCTGTATGTAACATAAGGCTTAATATTATGACAAGTTCATATACCGTCTCTATAGTTTATTAGAAGGAATTTTATAGTTGTTAATATCGTATAATAGTAGTCAATTAGTTGTTAATCAATGCCTAACAGATGCTGTGAAATATTTACTTTAGTTAAGGGCATGTCATACTTGCCCGATTCCTACCTTGCTGACATTTTTTCGCAACCACTACACACGTCAACGGGAAATTATTTTGAAAATTTGGCAATTTAAAGAAAAAGTAGTTAGGATCGCATGGTCGACGCATGGACCTACATTTTTCTGATTATAACATTTTTTTTTCGAAAATAATTTGTGTTTATTTCAAAAATTGAGGACTATGCAAACGTCCCTTAGTGAAATTTATATAATGTGCCCAATTTTTAACTCGAAACCGCATTTCATGTGGACGTCTTCTTTGGTTACTAAAAAATGTGTGTAAGGTAGGAATCAGTTACGAAAAATTCCCGTATACTAGTCAGTGCTTATATTAAATTTTGAAGGCCGTGTCTAGGTTCACCGAAATTCGGTGAACGTAGAACAAATATTTTCGGTCAGCCCAGATGCAAATGCTGTTTATGTTTTAATTTACTCAATTAATTTTTTCTTGTTACAGGTAAGTTTCTGTCATGGGTCTACCTAATCTAATTTCTTTCAACGATATGGTAAGCCACTTCTTAAACATTTATCATTAATTATTATACATACAAGAAATGCTTTAAGAAATTTGTAAAAAAATAGATCTAATTTGCGTTTGTGGTATCACGGCAATCCCGAGATCGGTAATACTTAGTCCTTAAATTCTTCTAATCAAACCGTCAAACTCTACATCTACAATCACGTTTGTAATGTTCAAAGGCCCGTAGTGAAATCCCAGTCCGCGTTTTGAAAAATGTAATAATTTTGTAATTAAAAAGAATGCATGTAACTGTATTTTAAAGATGTATTTAAAAAGAGTTTCTATTTTTAAATCCAATTTTATATTAATCAATTTTTGGAAGATGCTATTGCCATCTGAAAGCATGTTAACGTCAGAGTTGGTAAATTTTAAGTAATTAAAATTCGATGTTTAACGATTACTTCGGACAAATAATTTTTCGGAGAACAAGACAAAAATTTGCCTTAGCCCGGATATGAACCAGGATCGCCAATATTGGTAATCAAAAGGGTAATTAGATGACGCTCCACTTATCTATAATGGAATTCCTGGTTCCAATCCGGGCTGAGGCAGATTTTTTTCTTGTTCTTCAAAGAGTTCTTTGTCCAAGGTAATCGGTAATGATCGAATTTTAATTAATTAAATTCCAATTTGATGAAATAATAGGATCGGTGTAAAAATAAGGTATTTGCATTCATATTTTAATAACATATAGCAGGTGGATAATGCACACGAATCTTTATGTTGGTTCAATAAATGTCCGGAGACAAACTTTTGTTCCCACTTCTGAAAGAAAGTACACACTGGACAGTGGGCACACACACACAACATTCTGAAGAAAGAACATGCGAGGTGGTGACATTGCAAATTTACCGTTTTCATTTCCGCGAAGTTGTTCGCACTTTACGGTGCCATAAGTCCCGGCGTCTGAGATGCCCGTACTCTGTGCCTCTTCTTCTCTTTGGGCCCCAAAGACTTGGTAACTTGGTTCTCGTTTGGTTGTGGCGGCGACGACATCGCCGGAGACCCTCATACCCTCCTCAATCTCCCCATCCGTATGCTATGCCTCCATGTGTATTCCTCATCTTGTCTTTGGACCCCAAAGACTTGGTTAACTTGGTTCTCGCTTGGCGGTTCAGAAGATTAGAGGTGATTAAACATTTTAATGGAGTAATGATGGGCCGCGGTTGCGTGTACCGAAATTTCGGTACGATTGCCCAGATTTTTTTGGTAGGTATAGCCGAATAACTAACTACTAGGCAAACTAAATTTGCAACTTCTAAATTAATGTTTTAAAAATTATTTATTGAAATAGTTGAGGGTTGGTTTACAAAATATTACAGTGTTATTAATCGTCTAGCGACTTATCTTGCTTAGTCAGAATGTTATCTATTCTCGGGACAGTTTTGAAAAAAATTGGAAGAAAGGTTCTTTTGAACAAAAACATAATTTGGAGCAGAGCCGATTGTAAATTTGGTAGGCCAGAATCAAACTGGGCTTTGTGATTACTATTAATGTAACACCGTATAACATATATATATAATTAAAAAATAAGGTTAACAACCACCGCAGGGTCCCACTGGGAAGCAACTGCCATCTAAAAAATGACACCGGCTCCCAGTAGGACCGCGGTAAGTCCCACTCATGGCTACGTCTCACAACCGTGAGATACGATTGATTGCCTGCATTTGTTACATTACATTTGCAACAGGCAATCAATACGATAACTTGCCTTAAAAGTCAATATTGATTAATATAAATTCAATTGAAGATTTGGATGGAATTTAGGAAGTAAACAAATTCTAGAGCCATACCAAAAACGAAAAGTCATTCAGAACAAGAATGTAAGAAATTATTTCATTAAAAATAACAATAGCATCAAGTTCCAAAGTGTTATTCAAAGTGTGTGTATATATATGTATAACATATAAATATAATTTTAGCCTGACAATTCCTATAAAGTTGCAGTTAACAAAATGTTCCTGGAACAGGGCCCGAACCCCGGCAGTTTGTCCACGTGGATGAAGTCGACGACCATCCTGCCGGGTGACGATACGTTCACGAATTTATCGTGAGCGCGCGAGTGCTCGCTTCTGCCGTACGTAACGCATGCGCAGTTGAAAAACTCGCGTTCCGTTAGCATCTCAGCGTGGCGCTCGAGCACAGTGCCTCAGTGCTCTCCGAGCCGTCAGTCGGTGAGGATTATTTAGTAGTTTTGTGTCAATGTAGTGCGTGAAGCTTTCGAAAACGCGTACCGTCCCACAATGGCCGATCTTCTTAGGCAAGTTAGCCCTCTCGCGAAAAATCGAAAAAAAACAGTGCAAACAAGCCACGTCCGCAAGCACATGTTTCGACGACCGGAAACGACGCGCGCAAGGCAACTTCCTCGAATGCGCGCGTGTCTTTACTTCGGGAGTCCGCCAGAGTACCGGAAGTGTGGATCAGTGGTGAACGGCCGGTTGAGGCATAGAGAAAAAAATAGATTGCGTCGGGAATTCCAGAGTGCTTCTTTCCATGACGCAAAGGCCGAACGGCGTGACGACACCGTTTACCGGATTACTAATCGCGACCATGTGCTTCTGTGACTCTCACGAAAAATGTGTTCCTCTGAATGAAATTCATTGTGTACGCTGGATGAAATTTACGCGAAATATTGTGCAAAGAAAAAGACGTTCCAAAATGTAATGGCCCTTGTAGCGTGGTCACGCTACACCACGGTGCGCCATAGTACTATAGAGACTTCCGGCCCGCCACAGGAAGTGTCCCGGCGTGTGTGTTCCCATACTAATACTACAGCCCCGAGTTCTCCTACCCTGCGGTGCGTTACAAGTTCGCTGCCTCGACTCGCCTGCTTCCTTGCCTTCCTTTCGAAACTATCAAACGCGCAGACAGTGAAAAATTCTAACAGTGTTAACCGTCCCGGATGCCCTTCGATAATGGATACGCCAGTCACGAAATGTACGTATCTGCAGGATTATTTTACGGATTGCTTGATACAATGTTCAAATATTCAGATAGGCTCCCCTCCCTCCCACTACAAAGAGTTTGCTGAACGGCCTAACACGCTCTCGAGGTCTCCAAGTTCGACTGACCGCCTTTTTGTTATCGTTATCGCCCGAAACTTGCCGCGCCCGCCCGTTCCTTCACTTATTATGAATGAATTTTTGGAGCCACATTCATATTTCTCGCCATGTCGCGAGAGCGCGCTCCTTCTGTGGACAGTGGCTCTCATTCTCGACAAATTCCTTGGTAGCCTTTGAAAAATATTTCTGAATATCTGCCTTTTTTATTTCATATAATATACTAGTGATGTGACTTCTAAACTCCTGAATTCTTCAAACAAATTATTAGAATAATTGAAGATTGTTATGGAATTCCAACAACTTTTCTTGTTTGTTCAGAATTTTATCTACTCTAACCGGACTAATGTGTACACAATTTATCGGGCTAGAATTTGCTGCTGATAAACACTTTCACCTTGAAAGCCGAATTTATATAGATATTTTGTTTTCTTGTATAAAATGATTTTACAAACCCGTTTGACGCCTAACCTGTCAGGATATTAGATTTGAACAGTGTTGCAGAGTAAGAATGTTATCAAACGAAGCGGTAATTTATTTGATATTTTTGAAAGATTAATGAATTAAAAATTGTAACGTTCTTAGGTTATTTCACAGTTTTCTATGAAAAGGCATGTCGTAATTTCAGTGTATCAGAAATTTACCCCGTTCAAGTAGTTGCTACGCTCTACTTTAGTCAAGTTATTTGTGAAAGTACAGAAAAAAGTAATTTATCGATTACCGATGGAAAATATCGAACAATTCTGGTAAATTTAGGTTTTTTTTTTTCGAGCGACGCAGGTTAAAACTGAAGTCATACGGTATTCATTCAATTCGTTAGTCCTGTTTTATTTTTCATTTAGTAATATTTTCCGGCTCTCAGTCCTAGTACGACGTACGTACACGTTTCCAAAAAGACTTTAGTTCCCAAGGTTATCATTTGACCAAGGTTTACGAAACTTACTAGATGACGAAGAGGAATTCGATACAGTGAGGAATGCGTTATGATAATTATATCCTGAGCCAATCCCCTTACATGCCATGGAAACTTACGCGTGCCAATCGCCTTGCATCATTCGATTTTTACACTGGTTGTAATCCATGAAGATAGAAATCTTATATTTTATATATGTAGATGCAATGCTCAAGTACGCTCATGTGTATAAATACGTTTGAATGGATAGAAACAGTGCATACTGTTGTTAAGAGAGAATGCAGGCAATCCACGTTCGTTCGATCATATACTTGTTTATTTTTCTCGCCTTGAACTTTAGTCTTCTTCACGGTATTGTGGCACACGACCTCCAAGCTGCTGTCAAAGATGTGTAATATTCGTGTTTTATCACTTTATTAACATCCAAATAGAGCTCGCATTTTTCTTTTTCCAAGTTTTCCAGGCAGTCTGGGATCCGAAGAGGAGAGTTTGTCCATTTTAGGTCCGTATGATTTGATGATTGATTATTCTGCAGAATGTCCTCCTGTGATTCCGAATATATCGGGTGCACATAGCAGATTCCCGATAGTTTTGTTATTTGACATTTTCTGTGATTAAATAAAAAATGTCGTCATTGGAAGTTATAAAAGTTTTGAAAATATTTTTTCATAATCATTGAAGAAGTGTGATGTGCACAAATGTTATTAATGGTGTATGTTGATTTAATTGACATTTTTCGAGAAAAACAATGAAATAGCGTTTTAATGGAAAACTATTTCTACAGTGTATTTTGTACCAGTTCTCCATTTTTTTTTTAAATTATATAGTACTCGCCGAGGCGAATACAATTTCTTTTGAATTTGTTTTAATTGAACTATTAATTTAATGTGTACAAAATTTGAAATAAATACAAACTTTTCACGTATGTGTGTGCGAGTGTTAGTAACAGCATCGGATCGCGACAGTGCGAGGGGGTGGTGGAAGCTGCAGCTTTGTAACCTCGACCGAACCCTCAGAATCAGGCGCAAAAGTTTATTTATTTCGAATTTTGTAGAAATTAAACTAAAGTCCATTTGAAAATATTTCAAAAGAAATTGTCTCGACAAGTACTATATGATTTAAAAAAATTGTGAAATGATAAAAAATACACTGTAGAAATGGTTTTTTATTAAAACACTATTTTATTGTTTTTCCCGAAAAATATCAATTAAATCAACATACACAATTGATAAAATTTGTGCACATCACACTTCTTCAAATGATTATGAAAAAATAGTTCCAAAACTTTTATAACTTTCAGAGATATGACATTTTTTATTTAAACACAGAAAATGTCAAATAAAAACAAAAAGACCGGGAATTTGCTATGTGCACCCGATATATTCGGAATCAGGAGAACATTCTGCACAAGATTCAATCATTAAATCATACGGACCTAAAATGGATACTAATGTGCTCATGGATCCCAGACTAAGGGTTAAAACTGTTCGAAGGTAACAATAAGTCCGAAAAAGTGGTTAGAAATTACTAATTGCTGATAAAAGTTGAGGAATAGAGAAAGTGTTTTTATCTCTTTGCGATGATTATACCTTGGACTCCAGGGTACTCTATACTTTGTAGCTACTCTTTATTTTAAAAGGTCGATAGAATTGTTTTATATAGCTGCATGTGTTTGAGTAACAGAATTATATGTAAACACATTGAACTCTCTGTCTCTTCTGGGATTAAAAACTTGTAAATCCTATTTTTAAAACATTACTGCAAATTCTGTACAATTATTTGTTCGAATTTAACATGAAAGTTAAATATGAAACATACAATACAACTTGCCTTAAGAGTAAATATTGATTAATATAAATTCAGTTGAAGATTTGAATTGAATTTAGGAAGTAAACAAATTCTAGGGCTATGCCAAAAACGAAAAGTCATTCAGAATGAGAATGTAAGAAATTATTTCATTAAAAATAACAATAGCATCAAGTTCCAAAGTGTTATTCAAAGTGGGTTGTAAATTATCGAGCGCAATTTTTTCAGTATATGGTAACTGAAATGCTTTTTACATTACAGAATTCAGATTTTTTTCCTATAATTAATGTGGAGGTGATGGCTTTAAATAATGTTAAAATTTTCGGGCGGATGTAAACTCCCATTGTCAGGCAAGAGGGAGTAGGTAGGAAAAGGAATAAATTCCACAAAGTACAGTCTTAAGAGTCTAAGGTTAAAACTTGGACTTTTTGAAAACATTTTTTGTATCCTGAAAATTGATCAAAATGTTTAATACTTTTTAATTTCTCCATCAGACCGGCCCACGTGACAGGCTCCCATCTGGACTTTTTCTGATGTCCAATATGACCTATCAATATGGCTTACATGCCCTTTTGGAACGCCACCCTTCAATTCTCAGAGGGTCAAGAAGACTAGGAATAATATTAAGTCTCCTAGAAATCATTACGTGCCTTCTAGAAATAATTTCGATCGGGTTCTTTGAAATTTCGTATTGCTTGCGATATTATTTAAAAGACCGGCTAGTTTCGCGCCAATCCGTTAGCCAATGAGGGGGTGGGGTGAGGTTGAGAGCCGTATTATGGTTTGGTGGGCCGATTGCCGGTGAGCTGAGAACGCGAACCGTAGGAGGCTGAGTTAAGGACAGGAACCCGTGGAATGCCGTCTTGAGACTGGGAGCCGAGCTCTTGTTTCTTCGCCGACCGGCGTTCTGCCGTTCCACGACGTGTGCGATCAAACCCAAAGATCGCACAAACTCTCTTGAGCGCGAAATTTTTCCCTCGCCCACTATGACGCATCGCTCCAGCTCTCCCAACGAGTGTTGCTGCTGCTGCTCTTGTTGCTCCTATATTCACTTAAAATTCGAGTCGAACATCGCAGTGCGACGCGTCTTTGAAATATAATTGCGAGACTTGTTTCGCTCGCATTTTATTTGCATTCCAACATCCCCAGGGTGGCTTCTGCGTATATCCCTCCTCAGACGATATCAAAGACCTCGGAAGGAAAAAAACTTTTTTCCATATCTTAATTTGGTTATAGTAAAAAATGAGAAGCATTTTCAGGGGCTGAATAGACAAATTACGTTCTGATTGAAGAAATTGAGAAAAGAAGGTCTTTAAAACGAGAAATATTCGTTTAGTGTTCAATTCAAGTTCATCGCTCCCGCGCATGTACAAACAAGGGACACCGGGGAATTTGTGCCTTCTCTTGTTATTGTTGTTGGTCGCGCGTCAGCGAACCCTTCACCCTTCCTCGTAATCCTCGAACTCTGCTTCTACATGCGGGAAGATGCCGAGGCTGAATCCTGCTGATGCCTGATGCCCCTTATAATACTTGTTCACTTAATGCAATATTTAGATTGATCCACATTTTAGTAAAATTTACTTTACTGTAGTTAGAATCAAATATGAGTACAATTTTAAATTCCATTTCACGCATCTATAAATGAAAACGAAAGCCTTCTATTGAAGTATAGACAAAAACTTTTAAGATTGACAGATGCAGAAAATAACCATCGTCTTTAGAACGTCGTTAAAGATGTAGGTTCTCTTCTTTCGCCTTACATATCTACGTCAGAAATCCTTCACTCCATTTGACGTATGATCTGTCTATTACTCTATTGGGTACCTGTATGCAATGCTGACCTCATTGCAACACTGTCAGTTCATATCCTTTGCTATTTATAACATAGATGCCTTAATAGCCAAAGATAATAGACACCTTCGTTTTTCTAGTAAGTGAAATTTCACCAATGCTCGTAAAGTCTTAGCGCTTAATGAGTTACCGCCACATATCTGTTTTAAGTGGACGCGCTTTCTTGAAAAATATTCCCACGTTAGTAATATATATATATATATATGTGTGTGTGTATATATATAT
>JAABKJ010011400.1:0-10750 GCA_011634705.1 Andricus grossulariae
CACCATGTTGCTAAAATCATCCACCCTCAGTACATCGAGACATTAACACCAGCAATATTGGATGAGATTATAGACTCCCAACGGCAGATACTTGATGTTCTTACTGCTAGACTGCGTCGGCACAAGAAAAGTAATGCAAGAAGGCAACAAAATTAACCTTTCAGGCAAATGAAAGAAGGTTCTATCGTGAACTGAGTTTAAATCAGAATAACCAGCAAGACATCAAATGCCCTCAACTGGAATACACGACAAACTATTCGTCGGCTGTATGTGGGAAAATGAACAGAAGCAACTTAAACGCTGCATGGTTCCAACTAGAGAAGGCAAGAGCTTGCAATAACCCTGAAATTGAGATGATTAACATCACAGCTTTAGATTTTTCAGCGGTTTTGAAAAGAGCAAGTAACTGGAAAGCTCCAGGTCCGGCCATGGTGCACAACTTCTGATACAAGTACCTGACTAGTGTGCATCCTGCGTTGGCAAAGTTTTTTTAGAAGATCATCGCACACTTTTATCTGATGGCAGGCTTTATGCTCCAGGGTACTACGTATATGTTGCCTAAAAAGCCAGATGCTCAAAATCCATCAGATTTTCGACTGATGGCCTATCTTCCAACAACAAAAAATGTCTTACAGCTATCATAGCAGATAAGGTATATTCTCACTTCGACAAGAATGACATCCTTACAGAAGAACAAAAAGGATGTTGTAAGAACTCGCGAGGCAGTAAAGATCTAGTCACCATAGACCCTGTTGCATTAAGCAACCTCGTAAACATCAAAGAAACTTGCACATGACATACATTGACTACCAGCAAACGTTTTCTCCCGTACCACATGACTATTTGCTTAAAGTCTTTAAAATATAAGAAATGTTCCCACGCATCATTGACTTCCCAAGTCATGCCATGATACTTTGGGGTACAAGAATCAAGTATTTTGATCATGAACAATCGAGTACAACTGGATCAATACGCATTGCGATGGGTACATTTCAAGAAGACTCCTTCAGTGCATTATGGTTCTGTTTAGCGTTAAACCCATTGAACAAAACACTAAATAGCATCTCTCATGGGTGCCGAATACATGATAACGAAGTTGGCCATCAAGTGAACCATCTACTATATATGGATGACCTGAAGCTAGATGCTAGTTCGGACCAGAAACTGCAGCAAGTGATCAATTTCAGGAAGCAGTTTTCGAATGATATCCACATGCCGTTCGGACTAGATAAATGTAGAACTGTGCATTTAACCAGAGAAGAATTAGGGACCGCAGAGCTAGAGAACTATTTCGAGAATGATATCCAGGCAATGGCTGAGGGGGAGTCATATAAATACCAGGTTTTTCTCGAATCTAAGAGTATTCAGCTTACGATAGATAAGAAAAGCCTAACGACTACCTTCACTACAGGACTCAAATTGGTTCTAAAGAGTTCTCTTAAATCTGCAGACAAGACCAGGGAAATCAACACCTATGCCATCCTTGTCCTCACGTACTCCTTTCGGCTCATCAAATGGTCGAACACTGACCTCAGACGATTAAACAGAATCATCCGCGTAGAAATGACGAAGAACCGAATACACTACAGTAATTTGGCCATTGAAAGGGTAGTTTCTACCACGACATAGAGGGGGCAGGGGCAATTTAGATGTCAGGAAACTGTTTGAGTCACAAGTTATACAATTGCGATGCTATTTTAACAGCAAGCGAGATGTTACGCTTTACAACACCATTCGTAAAGCTGATCTTGACTACACGCCCTTGAATTTGTCCGAAGAGGAGGCCTTGAATATCATGGCAGAAACCATAGAGGAATTAGAAACGCAATGGAGACAGAAAGCCTTCCGCGGCGAGCACCCCAAAACGTTAGATAAATATGAAGTGGATAGTGAGGCCTCCAATATTTGGCTGAGAAAGGGCGTCCTGTATCCAGAAACAGAAGGATTAATTATTGCGATTCAGGACAGGGGTGTCAGCACCAGAAATTATCGCAAACACGCGCTACATCAATACGTGGTTGACCGGTGCCGATTATGTGGAGATACCAATGAATCCATCGAGCACAGTATTGATGGTTGTTGCGTAATGGCTCAAAGAGAATATACGCACATACATAATGCTGTTGCGCGCATTATACATCAACAACTTGAACTTAACTTATGACACTTAACAGAATAGTAGCTTTTCTATAGATACATTCCAATGCCCGTTTTAGAAAACGAAGATCACATCTTATATTGGGATGTTACTGTCTAGACGGATCATTATATCCAAGCCAATCGACCAGACATCGTGATACGAGAAAAAAAAGGTGGATCATCGACACTGCTTGTCCACTTAACCGAAATTTGCAAGCAACCTATGCAACCAAGATCCACAAGTATAGCGAGCTAAGGCATGAATTAAAGACAATATGGAGGAATATGCATCTGTTCATCCTATTCTGATTTCGGCTACAGGCAATGTGCACGCAAGATGTACTGAACATCTTAAACATTTAGGAGTCAGTAGGGTACTGGCAGCAGCTCAGAAGGCGGTGTTATTAAACACCTGTCGCATCCCGGGTAAAAAAATTTGGTTTTGATTTTGTCTTGGGCGAAGACCAATCCAAGACAATTTCAAGATATTCTGTATGTCTAGCTCGTGCGACGGAACCAGATTATTTTTTATGTCTTGAGATGAATATTTTCGACTCAAAGATAAAAATTTATGTTTTGAGACTAAGGCCTCCGAGACTCATCACTAATCCGCTTTAAACTTTATAGAATGTTTATATTATTCATCTTCATATTACTTATTGTTTATGTTTTAATAAGTTTATTTATCTGCAATAATGATGTTCTTTGGATCGCAAATCTAAAAATGTTGTCCATTTTTTCCTGTCGCCATCAGTTAACTAGATGCTTATATAAAATGACCGTTTTAATCTTTTTATGGAAAATTGTATATGCCTACAGCTGTTGAGGCAGACAGCTTACGAATTTCTTATTTAATAATTAGTCATTTCAAAATTACAAGCGTTAGCGTTTGTAGAATTTTAATCCTCAGTAGATGTCAACTGTTTGGTCCTAACCCAGCTACCTGATTCCTGGAAATGGCAGCCCTGACGGTGGGGTCATAGTTTATAGATGTCGGAGTAAAATAAACAATAAAATTTACAAACGAAAACTTTTGTAATTTTGACCCTGGCAAATGTGAGAGCCACAAATTGGTAATATAGTTTTCTTTAGAAGCAATTCGGTACATTTATCAAGACTTACACTTTTTGTTTTAAGACAAGTCTACCTGGTCTTGTCTTGGCACAGCTACAGCCATAAATGTAAGAGAAGTCCGTATATCTCCAATGTCTAGCTGGTGAGACATTACCAGCCATCATGGTCTTGAAGACATATTGAAGACATTCAAGACAAAATCAAGACCAAATATTTTTACCCGTGATCGTAAGAAACTTCTTAGACCATCAGGAAGCAAGCGACTAAAAACCTATAGAACCATACATGGTAGCTCTAAGAAAGCATCCAGAGGCGACAATTGTCACCTCCAACACTCGCGGCCGCTGTGCAAGCATAACGGCATTAAATACGAACTGCAAACTACACCATGCTCCTAATTTTTTACCTACAACATCATCGCAAATGATTTCAAAGATCGTATTAAATTAACTAATTACATCCTCATCTCATCAGTCACTTGACTTAGTAGTCCGTGGCTATGATGGAACACCGGGTTATTTTTAACCCGAGAACAAGTTTGAGAAAAATAAATAAAACCTCGAAGGTGGAAGGAGACGGGTGGCAGGCAATTCTGAAACTGGGCGGCGCAAAAGTAGGAACGGCTCTAATGTGCACTTCGAATGAGGATGGGACCATTGGGTCCTTTCGTTTGCGGCGTCTCTTGTCCCATACACGAGGCTTAAGAATAGCACGATCAGTGTGAAATATACTGTTTACTATCGACGAGAAAATTCGAGTCAGGTGGTTTTACGCATATGAACTCAGTTCCAAAAAATGCTAGAGTAATAAGTTAATGGCCATTTGAAAACTGAAAGTATCGTACGTCAATCATCCTACAGATGGTAATTTACAAAATTTTTTGTGGTTTGTAGACCAAAAAATGTCACAAAAAGTAAGGAATTTCCGGCAGTCTTTATGGAGAGTCAAGTTTAGAGAAATATTTCTTATATAAGAGGCTATGAGAAACATGTGATAAGAAAATTTAAGGTGCTCCAAGCACTTGTAAACAAATTGTTGACAAATTTAAAAAATATTAAAAGTTGTTGGTTTCAGTTACAAAAATATACAACCATACTATTTTTAAATATAATTAAGATGTTAGAGCTTTTCAAATTCCAAAAAAGTTACGCAAAAGTTCTGTAGTTACTTACAAGTTAGAGAAAATATTCGAATTTCTTCGTGAAAATCGGAATATTTTAAGACATTTTTGTTGTCCTGAAAAACAACTGTTAGAAATCAGCAGGGTACCTTTTTCTTGAAATCGTTCTCGCCTTTCCGCAAATATTGCGATTTCCACAAAGAAATAAAGCAGTTTCATATTTCCTGTTAATTGTAAATAATTACAGAGCTTTTGAGTAACATTTTGAAATTGGCCATGTCTACGTGTACCAAAATTTCGGTACAAGTAGCCAGATTTTTTCGGTACGAATAGGGAGAGCTGGAATAGGGGCTATTCGTACCTATGGTTTCTTTTTTTGTAATTTAAACCAACAATATTGAATTTTTTTGTAATGTGTTAACAGCAATTTATTCATAAGTGTTTGAAACACCTTCATGATTTTTTTTACATTTTTCTCATTGCCTCTTCTGTACAGAATAATGCTCTAAACTTGACTCTTCTAAAATTATGCCCAAACTTCGTTACTTTTTGTGACATTTTTCAGTCTGCAAAGCACAACAATTTTTTAAATTACCATCATTAGGCTGATTTACGTACGATACTTTCAACTTTCAAATGGCTATCTACTGAATACGATAGCATTTATTGGGGCTGAGTTTTAAAGCGTTAAAGATAAAATTTTCTTGACTTTTCTTGCCGCGTCAGCAGTCAAAGTCGGAATCAAGGGTTCATCATCTCATCCCACTGAAGCTTGAACAATAATAAATGTATCACAATTTCGCGACTTAGTTGAGGCTCTGTTACGATGATAAAAAATTCATCCGTGCTCCGTGGTAGAAGAGTGCACAAGATCGAAGAGTAACAGTCGTATTCGCGGTTGGTCAGTGGTCACAGCAAGCACAAAATCACAGCCGCGTGCTAAGGGATTTTTTTTTAGCTGAAAAATTTCACAAAACGAAAATAGTACGTAGCGGCACTGCATTTTTTTCTTGTACATCTAGATAGATAATAGCACCGATTCAGCCATGTTAATTGAAGTATGACAAGAATGTCACTTATTTCAACCCTGAAGTCATTCTCGTTACTGGCATGTGCTGTTTCATCTTTTATTTTCTGTGTAATTATTGAGTCGGAAAATTAAACAAACTATTTATTTGGTTGCGTAGGCAGATTATAAGCTATAGAGGGAATGTATTCTGCCATCCGAACTGAAAGTATATGTAATTGCTATCTGGGTTCAACGGAGATATTCATGAAAAACGTTTGCGCCAAGAACTTTAGTGTAGGAACACATTTTCATTAATGCAGGTAGCCCTCTTGGGTAAAACGCATGAGTTCATTTTTTATTTTGCAATAAAAAATTGATTATCAAATCAATTTATATTGGAAAATCTACTTCCGTTTTTTTCTGGAATCAAATCCAAGATAATAAATACGCTCTGTAATGTTATTGAGCGTCTGCCCTCCATACAACAGAAGAAATCCGCAAACCACATGTAAGGCATAGAGGGGAGCCGGTGACCACTGGTGATGCAGTCCTTTGCTCATCTATTTACATGGAGATCTTTGTTCGACTCGACACATTTACAATTAGAGACTTTACGTAAAGAACATGTGGAGTTTTGATTTTTTAACAAAAAGCGCGCCCGACCACCTTTGTCAGACAAAGTATCCACAAAGTGCTTTGAGTATATTACTTCCTTGTATCTCGTGACGTAGTCGACTTGTGTTACAAATTTTAGGAACCGCAAAGTACTCAATATTCGCAATTTCTTAAAATTCATTTTTTATTATAATTAATTAGGAATTATAACTTCAATGCTGACAGTCAGGCGCAGCTTACTCTTGCGAATCCACTGATACCAAAAACTCATTTTTCAAAAAAATGTCACTGACCTATGTTTTCCGTTCTAGGGTAGTATTATAGCCAACAAAAATGCAACCTCTACTCAGTATTCCGTCAATTAATTCAATTAACCTCGACATAATATTATAATTTTCGTACATTCCTTTCTCTTACCACTTGTTATTACAGGGTTAAAGATGTTTGATTCAGGAATTTCTTGTTTAAAGGGAATGTTGAACTGAGTTGCTCTTGCTCCGATATCTTATATGTAGCTTAACAGTTACTTTGCATTGTCAAGGCTGATTTGTAACGTCAGCGTCAGTGTAATGTTTTTCTATTTCCAGTTACACAAATCTTTAAGTGAATTTTGCCTTGCGTTACGCCGAGGAAGTGCTGCTGAACCTCATAGTAGTCAATAAAGAACAATACCGCTCTCAGTAAATACTGAACCACCCTGTTATGGCAAGTGACACGGTAACAAATTAGTGTAAGGTAATGCACAAACGAAAACGATAACATTAGCATCTTGACATTAACTAGTAGTTTGCGTTACTCAATGTGATCAGAATTCTTTCTCTCATTGTTCAGCGTCGTTCACTCGAGATGCATGATCTTGCAGTATTCTTCTCGTGCTATGAGCCGACTCTCGGTATTACGTGTACAGGAAAAGTTGTTATGTATCCGGGCAGGGCTTTAATGATCTGACCTTTACGTCAAAACCGGTCTGGCATAAGTGCTCAGAACACGGTTGACCGGTTTTACAGTGTCAAGGGCTCTTGCAAGTCGGTGACTTTTGGGCCTTTACCAACACTGTTAAATAATATTTGAAATTTTATAATACATTTAAGATACATTTGCATATTAAGTTTAAAAACTTGGTATATCAAATATACATTGAGAGGCTGCATATTAAGTTTAGTATACATGTATATTGATCAATTCTTATAAAAGTCAGGTAATTTCACTTTACACAAATTAAAAATAATTTTTGCAGTAATTATAAGTTTTAAATAATAAAGCATAATTTTTTTCTAGTTAAACATAAATTATACTGGGTTTTGAGTGGAAAAGTTCAATTGAGCGAATAATTAACACACCTAACCTAAAAGCAGCGGTACTCAAGTTAAAATTCTGACATTCATAGTGAATTTTGAATAAAATTCCACCCGTACGTTGCCCTTTGATGATAAATAAGAATTCGTTTGATGGATTTTAGGTTATTACTGTAGTTTTAAATATTTTACAAGATTTGGGTGCATCAAAGAACTTTAAGCTTTCACGCACTCTGTTTTACCAACCTTAATATATATGTATATTAATTCTACAAGATGATGGTATATTAAATTTACTATACGGTACATGTAAATGACTTTACCCACATATGTATATTAAATTTCGATCAGATTTTCTCTAACAGTGAACAATTTCGAGATCGTGTAATTCAAACCCTACACCTACCAAGGGAAAGTCGTTATTGTCATTTGGAACCTTATCGAATAAACTTTACACGAAACTGAGATAATTTCGTGTTTTTAAACTGTCTCGGAATAATTTTCAGTGAAAAAGCGTCGTCTGCTACGTAGTTGACAGCTGTGCGAAGAAAATGAAAGTATGAGTGAAATCGGTCTGGAAATCAGGACACCAGATTTTTTAAAACATTGCACTTATTACATTTTCATTTTAAAAATAATTGCACTTATCGCGGACGAATTAAAATATATTTTTTGTGACTGAGAATAAAGCACTTGACACTATTAGTCGAAAAGTCGACATACTCACTATGATCTTAACCATAGTTCACAAGTTGTGAGGTAGAAATTTCCGTCCTGACATTTTATACATGAAATTATTTTTTGAATAGAAATTTGAAATATACTCTCACATTGGGATTAATATGTAATTAATAATATTCAAACTTAATTTGATGCTGAAATAAATTGAAGATGCAACCTATTTATCATATGAAAACTCTTGTTAATGCTTCTCAAGTCGAAATTTTAGCCGTCCCTCTTTTAGACCTCTAAATTGAGGCGCCGGATGCAAAAAGGAGATATAAAATTATTTTGCTGGACCGGGAAGGCACCTGGGCACTTGAGAATAAAGTTTTGATTTTCAATTTTTTACATACGCAATTGACTTGAAAATTCAATTACGCGTCTTTTTCTTCAAATAGAAAAAGTTGTAGCATTTTTAGTTTTTGAATTATTTGCAAAAAACTGTTTTTTCATCTGATTACAATATTCCGCCTTTTTTCACTTCAACTCGTGACGAATTCGGAGCTTTTTAATGTTTTCTAATGAAATGCATAAGAAGTATGCACTGACATCTTCTGCGAATGATGACGTTAACAAAAGTTGAAAATGTTAATTTAAAGAAAAAATTAATAATTTGTTGCCGAGGCGTTGCACAATTCGTGCACAAACAACTTTGATCGTTTCGGGAGTCGAGCGAACTTTGAGCAAGCAAAAACTGTCAGTGAAAAAGTTGGTCAGGAAGGTTCAGAGAAGTCTTTTGGAAATGTTTAGCTCAATTAAAATAATAGTTAACAAACTGTTGATGTTTTAATTTTCCGGCGAAATCGATTATCTCCCGTGTAGGCTGCGGTCCGGCCGGTAAGCCGTTGTTGCCCCAGAGCTAAGTGAACTCTGTCTTAGAGTACGTAAGATATTTTTTAATTAAAATACAATAAAACATGAAAAATCATGATTTATCATAATTTTTTTGTTTTTTTTCTGATTGAAATATTTAAAAGTTGCCACTTCTAGAGGCATAAGCTTCATAAAATTCTTTAAAATAAAGAATCTGTACACGTTTCCTCTCTTGTATCCCGCGTGTCCTCTGAATCGCCTCTATTTGTAAACATACCTGCGTACTCCTTCTGATTTTTTAAAACCAAAAATAATCGTTCAAATATTACATGATATTTTCTTTTTTTTAAGTTATATCCGAATACGTATTATGAAAGCTGTCACAAATTTCATAATATAAATGCAATGACAATTTTTATTTGAAAAAAGCCAGAGATAATTTTTAGTATAAATCTAATATTGGTTTAAAGTGATAATCATAAGCTTGATCTAAGGAAAGTCTGGTTAAATTGACCAGTAAATTTACCTAAAATGATTTTTTTAACCCGAGTGAAAAATCTTGTATTTTATGTTTTTATTGAAATAAATAATATTTAACAATTAAAATCTCGGCTAAATATAGTATTTCAACTTTAATTTTTTAATTTTATTTATATTCTTGAATTTATTTATTGTATATTTTTATTTTAATACTACAAAAAATTGAACACTAATGATTCTGAATTATCACTACCCAGTTTATGTAACTTAGAATAAGTCCTTATTTTTCGTATTTTCAATAACAATTATCTGAATCTGACCGGCCTCTGCGACGGAGTTCCACCTAACGTGTAGTAACGGCTGACCGACCGGACCGCAGCCTACACAGGAGATAATCTATCGCGCCGGAAAATTAAAACATGAACAGTTTGTTAACCACTATTTCAATTGAACCAAAAATTGCCAGAAAACTTATTTGAACCTTCCTTACCAACTTCCTCAATGACAGTTTTTGCTTGCTCAAAATTCGCTCGACTCCCGAAACGATCAAAGTTGCTTGTGCACGAATTGTGCAATGCCTCAGCAAAAAAATATTAACTTTTTTTTAAATAAACATTTTCAACTTTAGCTAGAGTCAACGGTCACAGAAGATGTCAATGCAAACTTCTTATGAATTTGACTAAAAAATATTAAAAAGCTCCGAATTCGTCAGTAGCTGAAGTGAAAAAGGCGAAATATTTTGATCAGATAAAAAAACAGTTTTTTGAAATTAATTCAAAAAATAAGAAAGCTACAACTTTTTCTATTTGGAAAGAAGATGCGTAATTTAATTTTCAATACAAATGCGTATTTGATCAACTAAAAATCAAAACTTCATTCTCAAGTGCCCAGGGGCCTCCCCACTCCAGCAAAATAATTTTATATCTCCTTTTTGCATATTGTAGGACTTAATAGTACTTAGGAAGGCTTGTAGGGGTCCTAATTTGTAGTAAATTAAGCCCTCTTTTAGTCCTCCAAAGCGGCACCAACGTGAATTTTCCACACTTTCAGGGCTAAAAGAGGGCCTAATATAATATAAATTTAGCCCTCTATACGTCCTCCTAAGTCCGCTATTTAGGCCCTGCTGTAGCCCTCCAAATCCTCAAGACGAAAAGTTACGTCAGAGGACCATTTACCCCTGGACAAACACATGTACACCAAAAGTATAGGGATACATTTCACAATCTGATTATATTTTCATCAAAAACAATATTGTTTCTTTAACACAATTTTCAAAATAAACTTTATTACTCAGAGATTAGATTGATCACTTTCGAAACTCTTTGTATCAGTTCACTAATTGTTGCAATTTGTTTCAATGAGTGTCAATTGAAAATTGTTGTAAAAAAGCAATGCTCTTTCTCATGGAAATATAATCAGACTATAAAATTAGCCCTATACTTTTGGTGTCCGCCTGTTTGTCCAGGAGTAAAAGGTCATCTT
>JAABKJ010011401.1:0-10750 GCA_011634705.1 Andricus grossulariae
CGAATCGATATGAGATTTTCCAAAAAACTTCATTTAACATTGCTAAACAAATCACTCACTGGAAGTTGTTTGAAAGTTGAAGTTACCTAGATACTTTTGACCGGCGAAACCAAGAAAACCCAATTATCCATTGACCTCATTTTGCAATTAAAAATTGTTTAAGAATAAACGATTGTTAACTTTTTTATGATTTCCTAGGCATCGCTGGAGTATTTTGAATACGTCGTGCAAATATGAACTCATTTCAATATTATCTGGCCGAGTTAGAACGATTTAAGTTTTTAAAATTAATTAAATCAGGGAGCAACTTTTTCTCAATATTTCGTTTTTATTATTAAAAATTAACATTTGGCAACTAAAATTCTAATAGGAAAAAGTTTCATATCCTTATCCTCTACAATGCTACATTTTCAAAAAATTGATTTTTCGATTTTGAAAATTTTCTTTTTTTCAAACGATCGGACTCTACTTTTACGCGTTTTAGAGCGCCGGGCTGGTTCTTGCATGCGGCGGGTCAATTTTGACGCTCCTAACCTACTTGTATTGTGCCAGGAAAATGCCCCAAAAAATGCGAAATATCAGTTTTATGTCAAATTCATGCTAAAGACGGTATATTTTGTATTTTTTTGTAAATTAATGATTTATATTCGATAAGTCACAAATTTCCAAGTATTTTTTAACTAATTTTCAATTTGGTAACAATTAATATTTGTTTGAACAATTTTTTTCTCGCCTGTATATCGTGAAATGTTATCATTTTTCAGGATAAATGATACATTTATTTAAACAATTTTTTTCACCCTGTAAATGGTGAAAAGATATTATTTTCTTAAATTGATTACGCAAATAATGAATGTTAAGAGTGATATTGTTTGTGAAAGATGTAGAAAATTCTTGTTAGAAGAAATTAATGTTTAAATAATTAGTGTATGTATAAGGCCTATAAAGGCGCAAGTGAATGATTATTAATTGTTTAAATAATTGCAAAACTGTCTTCCACAATAAATATTACTCTTATCATTCATTAACTGCATAATTAATTCCATAAAATAGTAACAAATGTTTTAAATCAATGAAAATTGTTTCAATAATTTTAAACTGTCTTTCACACAAAATATTACTCTTGGCATTCATTAACTGCGTTATTGATTGCAGAAAGTAGTAGATTCTCAAGATTTACAGGGGAAAAAAATTGTTTAAACAAATGAAAATTGCTTAAATAATTACCAAATATGTAAAGCTATAAATAATATTCTTAAAATTCATCAACTCTATTACTTATCCCGAAAAATAACTTTTCACGATTTAAAGGCGAAACAAAAATTGTTTAAATAATTCAAACTTAGTTAGAAAATACTTTGAAACTTGCCACTTATTGGTTAAAAATAATTCATGTTGAAAAAGTTCCAAGAAATACCGTCTTTAGCATGAATTTGACATAAAACTGCTGTTTTGCATTTTTTGGGGCATTTTCCGGGCACAATATAAGGGGATTGGGGGGGGGGGTGAATAAAAAGTTATTGGATGATAATTATTCTTTGAACATTCCTTAAGAGGTGACTAAACTTCAATTTGCAAAAAATTAATAGCAAGTACTTCTTTTTCCCATATTTCAAAAATCGAGCTTTTCCCATTTAAAGACCCCTGTTAATTTTAAAAGTCCAGGGGCAATGGTTAATGTTGACCAATTTGAAAGAAAAAGGGAATTCCTTTTTCTGGAGAAACGAACGAAAGTGGAAGAGGGGGGGGGGGTCAATAGACAAAAATCGAATTGTTACAAGTATACATTTTGACCACCCTAGACTGTTATTATACGAGCACTTGAACTTAAATTCTGAGTCGTAATACAATTTTATACAACTACAAGAAAATATTTTATCTCCTTAGAAAATGCGCTCCATTTTATGTTAATTAAACACACAAACCGAATTTTTTCAAAAAGGACTTGACCATTTTTTAATTTTCATCTTGAAATATTCGTGGGGTGATTGACAAGGTTAATAAATAACAAAGTCTACATAATTTAAATTTTCATTTAAACTTATTAGTCCAACTGCGCCGTGAATCCGGCATGTAAATAGATGATGAAAGGGAATCATCATCAATTTTTTACATTCAAAAAATGTACTTAATGAAAAAGAGATTTGTAATCCACGGAGTATGAATTTCGTTTTAGTCCGTTTAACGAAAACGATCAGCTAGATCCAGTGGCAAGGTCGAGTATTTGGGTGAAGGTAAGCGACTAGGCAACTTTTACTGCTCCATCGAGATACGACGATGCTGCATGCATGATTTTCAAATAGTAGCTGCTATGACAAGGGCGCGCTTTATATTTAGCGAGAGGATTCCTTTACTAAAAATTCGAAGCATGTACAGAAGTTGTATTTCTCTTGAAATTGTTATTCTGAAGCACTTAATTTAATTTGTATGTTCCTCAGGTAAGTAACTAAGTGATGCATCTAATTAATGAACCTAGTTTTATAGTAATTATAAATAATTTCAAGAAATATTAATTATTTAATATGAGTCAGGAAATATTTACTAATTTTTAAATTTAAATTTTATCAAATATATTGAATACGTGAATCTAAAAATCATGTATTTTATTAATCTTTTGTGCAAATCATTAAAAATTTTTTTTCTTAAAAAGATATAATCTCAGTGACTTCATCAGAGGCAAATTCATTTTCCTCTGAACAAAATATGGCTGGAAGAGAAGAAATAATACTCGGATTGAACTGGAAAGTCGAAGAAGATAAAGAAAATGAAAAATACGAATCAAGTGGACAAAAATTTCGTGGATTCCATCTAACCAGATCCAAATGGGATCCATATCCGTGGGTCGGTTCTGTAGAAACTGGAAGTGATGCAGAAATATCAGGATTAAGGTAAAATGTGACCAATCAATAAAAAAACTGAACTTTAACTTAATTTAAATAAGATAAGAAGAATGTCTAACAAGTCCTGTCATCAACTTCGAATCTATTTTTCAAAAGTTAATTTTCAGAGCTGGCGATTGTTTGCTTGAAGTCGATGGTGCGGACGTTTTGGGACGAAAAATGCGAGACATAGCTTCCTTGATAGGACAAAATGATAGAATTAGTCTCCAAGTTTGGCGGCGACGGCTAAGTCCCGAAAAGAAATATGAAGATGATGAAGAGGAAATAAGTAGTGATGAAAAAGAGAAAAAAAGTGTGGGTATTTTGGCACTAGAAGGACCCTTACCAGAAGTAGCGCTCAAGTTGACCAGTGCAGTTTCTGGTGTTGTTCGAGCTCTTGAGTGCCCGGTATGTTTTTTTTAATATAATTTTTCACACGGAAAAAAGCAGTGAATTAATTTTTTAACCACGGGAATTTTTCAATTTTTAGGAGAAAAATCCTATTTTAATGGCTTTGAGTGCCATTAAATTGTCAATATCACATAATGAGTTCGATTTAAAATGTTGAAAATTTTTAAATATCTGATTTGAAATTACACAATATTTTAATTCAACATTTCAAATCTTAAATCTTTCAGGCTTTCAGTTTTAAATTTTTACTTTGTAACATTTTTAAATTAAACATTTTTCATGTTGCACTGTCTATTCATAAAACCGTTTACTTTTAAAGGCTTAAAAACTAAAACTTTAACAATATTTTAATATGAAACACTTCAAGAATAAACAATAATTTTTAAGCTGTTAGAAATTCAACCATGCTCAAACTAAAAAAGTTAATAGTGCATTTAAAATATTCAAAATTAAATAATGCACCCGAATGAAGCTTTTAAAAATTAGACATTTTCAAGTTCAAATAGGGTAATGACACCAATAGTGGGTGTTAAACCTTTCAGCAGTACCTACGTGTACCAGGTGTGCATCAGTTTGCATACAAACCCAATTTAAAAATGGTTCGGCTATAAATGAAGTTTAGAATCGTTAAGTTGTGAACGATTATTCAATTTTGAAGTCTAAAGAAATATCTTTGGCCAGTAAACAAAAGTGCATACTCAATTTAATATGTTTAAATTGACTTGGTCCAAAAGGTACTGCTGTCCCAAATGAACCAACTTTCCCTATTTGTCTAGAGTATAGTATACTAACTTTTAAACTGTGAAATCAGTAAAAATAAATGTGAAATGATCAGTGATTCCATTTTTTCATTCTATTGCTATTCAATTCTCAAATAATACATATATGTAGTTCGAAAGTTGCAGAAATCAGAATTGATAGAGTTTGAAGTTTTTAGATGTTAAATTAGAAGGATTCGGAATTCATCAATTTCTCTTGCGAAATGAAATGATCGAAAAATAATTATTAAATTAATGTTTGTTTGTTATTAAGGGTTATAAATTGGTAATTTAAAATTGAGCTTGAAGAAAAGGTCTCTTTCCGACCCCTGAGAAACAAACGGCCTCTGTTTAAAATAAAATAAAATAGGGGAAAAAGAAGATGAATTCTTTCCAAACATAGTAAATTCTACATTAATTCTTAATATATATGTATATCCAGATTTGTCTCGAAAGTGCTGCATCTCCAGTCTCACAATGCGTCAACGGCCACATCCTCTGCGTTGGCTGCAGAGCCAAAAGCACCCGATGTCCTGTATGTCGCGTAAGTCTAGGACAAGGAAGATGCCTCCTGGCAGACAAATGTCACAAGGTTCTCGTCGAATCGTTCGGGTTCGATAATACAACATCTAATGAAAAGGAGTATTCTCTGCGCGAAAGGCTTTTCGGATCACAAAAATCTAGTCATAAACCACAAAGAAATTCAGAAAAGCATCGCTCACCCCCAAGGGCAAAAAATCTCATCTCCAGAATATTCCCCTCTATCGGGTTTGATGAAAAGGCAGCGTCTACGGAAAGTTTACCAGCCACCAGCTACTCTGATGAAAATACAGCTACCACTGGACAAAGGTGGCTCCTTCCTTGGAGATCCGACGAGGAGCGTTTGAATTTGAATGATAGAACAAAATCAGCTAGTACGGGAGAACTTTCGAGAGGAGTTGATCGTAATGTTAGTGGATCTTTACAACGATTAACTACCAATGGTGAGACTCATGGTTCCAATGGACTTTTAAGTGTACCCCAGACTCCTCTATGGGGTGGCTCCACAGAATCTATGACAAGCAGTAGGCTGAATTGCCCATTATGGAAAAAAAATGGATGCAATGAGTTACTCACAGCTGGATCTATCTTAGAACATCTGAGTGGATCTCATCCAGGACCGATGATTCATTTTCATCATGGAAAGGTTATTTTACCTGTTCCTTATCCGTTCTCTTCGGAAGGCATTTATGTTTTACATCACGGAGGAGCCATATTTTTTCTTCAGGTCAAACTATTATGATTTTATTATGAAATAGCTCAATAAAATTATTACTATTTGAATTTTAAACTTTACAGTTTTGAACGTTTCACTATAAAAACGTTTAAATTGGAAAACTTTATTTCAGGGCCGAATTGGGATGGAAAATTGGCTCTGTAAAAATGGTAAAAATCGGCCCATAAGCAGTTTAATCAAAGGTTGAGAATCTTAAAGCGACCCAACCTATAAAGTCCAATGGACTACATCGCTTCAAACACACCGACCCATCTGAATTTTTCCAGATTTCCAAATGGCCAATTCGACCCTGCTTTATTAGTAGAATTTTATTCTTGAAGCTCAGTTTGAATTTTGTTTTTGAAATAAATCTTCAATCAGAATTAATTTAATTTTGAACATAATTTTTTTTAACTGTTAAGGCTCTCGAGTTAAAGTACTTCCATTTTTAAAACCTTCAAATTAAAATCGTTCAATTTTTAAGAATTTATTTATATTGACAATTACTAAATTAGATATTGCTCATGGTAAAAGTTTAAATTTACAATTTTATCTGCTCATATGCAGGGTTTATTTTTAATTTATTCAATTTGGAACGTTTCAAAGTCAAAAACATTTAATTTCAAATCCTTTTTTAATTTTACGGAGTTTTTTGTGACAGATTCGCAATGTTGCACCAAAAATTTTGAATGGCAGACCTAAAATGAGGACGAAAATAAAAAAAGGATGTCGTTTGTATAAATATTATTATATATAGGAGCTTTATAAATCACAGATTCAAAATATCGCATAAAAATGGAAAATTTTAAACTGGGGATCCAAATTGGCTACCAACATTTTTAAAAAATATCCCATTTATGTATACAAAATTCGAAATGGCTGCTATTTCTGACCTGACATTTTGAGTGATGAATTTTTTATATAATGTTCAGAATTCGTATTTACCCTTAACATTGAGAATTTCACAAATCGCGTAATTTAAAAAAGGTAAGTCCTCGTTTCGGATTCGCCATTTGATCTATTTCTTATAAAACTTCCAGGAAAATAGGTTTTATACAAATCAAATGATTTCGCGACTTTTGGGTACTTGTTTTCGGATTTCTATCCCACTGTGGAGCAGTTCAGTTTTAGTTTTTAATTTTCGAGCTATAAAAATGTAAACGTTAATCTTCCGCAAATTAACACTGTAAATATAATAATGCTTACCTTGATGTACAGATGGAGAAAGAAGCGATCTGGATTGATGCAACTGAAGTCAGTGGTAAAAAGTGGAGCTGGATTTTAAGTACTAGAGACGACCACGGGACGGAAGTAAAATTTCGCAAAGATGTGATAAACCTACAAGAGTCTACCAATTCGTCACCCCTAAATATCGTAGTACTGCCAAAAAACCTCTGCGTTCGAACGATAGAAATTAGTCTACTGGAGCTCGGATTGGATGAGGGAATAGAAGTATAATAAAGACATGCAACTTTTCACGTTATGATATTAAAAAAGGACCATAACAATTTATTCGGCATACAAATCTAAAATAACAATTGTTAAATATTGTACCATATTACATAAACTATGTTATTGTTAGCCACTATAATATAATTGACTTCACTTAATGTGAAGATCATATTATTTCACTCTTATATCATTACATGCAAAATCATGTCATTGGCACTTGAAGGATTATCCTAAAGGTTAATGATATCGAACGAGATCAACGCTGCTTATAAGGTAAAAATATAACTTATATTTCCAACATCTGCATGAAAATTGCGACTTTCCATGCCTTTAGTATGAACACAAATTAGTTAACTTCAGAGCAATCAGAAAAAAACAACTATGGCGCATGCGCAGTTCGGCGATTCACAGTTTTTGATTGGATGTGTTAATGCAGTCGCTCAATCAAGGTCGACCTTAAAAGAAGAAATTGTGATTGGATGATGTCGATTCATTTCCTTCATCTAGGTGAGAAATGAAATTACGTCAGAGGGTAAAAATTACTTTTAACTACGTCCACCAAACCTCAATATTTCTGAGTTATCGTGCGATCCACTCATACAAGCATAACAAAAGTCCCACGTTTTCATACAGATGCTGTAAGAAATATCGTGGGCATCAAAGGAGAAAGAAGAATGAGCGAGGACAGGAAACTCACACTTGTGGAAATCACTTTTCATTCTCCTTCTATACACAATATACTATTGTATTATCACGGTTTATTCATATTATGATATAAATAACGGGACTATTGGGTTATCATTTTTTTGAAAACAGCTACTTTAATTAAGTAACGCATTGCACCGACAATGGTGACACTCAATTTTGTTTACACTAAAAACAAAAAACATTCGAAAAAAGAGAGTAAAAATATAATACGTTGATTTTGAAATGTGTTAATTTCCAAAACAGGCATAAATAAGAGAAATGGAAATAACTGTATATTTTCAATAGCTAGGAAGTAAATCATAAATAAATTGGTCAAAATTCATTTGAGCAACGAAACCATTTTTTTAAAAACAAACTCCTGTTTACATTCGCTTTCTAGATACATATTCGGCAAAAGAATTTAAACCCCCGCCAGCGAAGTACAACTTGTGTGAATTACATTTGTATTCCTAAAATTATGTAGATGATTTAAGTCTCTTCTTCCAGCTTGTGGTCCCTTACATTTTAAAACAATATTACTGTTATACTAGTTACATAAAAATCTTATTAAGATATGGCTTGTACAGTTCCATCTGACCAGTACGCAAAGCCTTGCCGGCCATAATATCATACGCGAATTTCTTAACGGCCATCGCCTCTTCTTTTCCTAGGATGTCCAAATTTAAGTTATACACTGTTGTATCCTCACTTGTGGTGCTAACTCTTTTGCTTATAGGTGGCAGCGCCGGCTCCATCTTCTCCGATTTTCTTTTTTTGCTTGGAGGACGCTGCCCACCAGTGGCTTCCAATTCCTCCTTTTCCTTATCTCGCTTTGGACAACTACAAATCCTAACCTGAAGCCTGCGTCGTCCCAAAACCTCCCTTCCATTTTCTAAAGTGAATATTAGCTCCGTTGCCCGGCGGTTCATTCCGGATGTACAGCTATTCTTGCACAGAAATTTAAAATGCACCGGGACATACATCGAGCCGACCTCGGGTGTCCCCAACGGTGTTAAAATGGACAAGTGTCCCCCAGGCATTTCCTCGTATTGACTTTGAGTCTCAAGACACCTGACAACATATTTCATTATGTTGACGTCTGCCCCCGCGTTTGCTTTACTGGGCATCGCCATGTGATTGTGGCAACGCATTACGGGATCTCTTCGGTGCTGTTCAAGGCTAAAGACCATTTTCGTGCGAAGAAATAGCCCTTCGCGGGCTGGTTCCCATTTGAATCTAAGTGGAAGCACTTCATCCATGTTTATAAACACTTTTGATAATGACTGAGAATACTGGAACAAAAAAAATAGCCTTGTCAATAATTTGGCAAATGACCCTCCACAAGAAAATAATATATAAGGCTAATATTTGCGACATGGAAGATAACCGAACACACAATTACCTTTCTTAAATACCCACGATACCTAAACAAGATGATTAGAAAATGGTGCTACATACTTAGTGCAAGAACTCACTCAGAAAAGTTTTACCCCCCTCCCCCAAATCTGGAACTCACCTCCATTTCACCCTACTTTTTAGAAAATTCAACTAAAATACTACTACTAATATATAATCATAAAAATAACCAAATTTTATCACCCAAAACTTTACAGCTTATTCAATGGGAAAATCTGCTATAAAAAGATACATACCCTGTCCCATCTGTAATTTACTTTTCTCTCAGCCCTAACCTTAGAAATTTGACAAAAATACCCTAATATCCACATCCAAAATTGTTTGTAATTTTACGTTAGTCCTGTTTTTCACTGCGTTTAACTACTGTTCAGAAATATCTACAGTGAAACTTGACTGTCGATAACCGGCTGCGTTCGGGAAAGGTTTTCTGCAGTTTTTTCACCCCTTGGCCAAAAGTCAAAGCAAATACCAGAGCTTCTAATAAAGATCTGACTGTAGACGGTATGGGATTTAGGGACTCCGCAAGATTGAGTACGTCTAACCCATTACCTTTGGGTTATTGGGAGTTGGGGTATTCGGGGTAATTGAGGTTGAGTCAAAAGGTTAATGTCTATCGATCTCCCGCGGAAGGAGGGGGGTTTGACCAGACTGAAACTTAAAAGATGCCATCCTTACAAAAAGACAAATTGGCTTTATATTTTCAATCAAACCGTCGCGTTTTGTTCATTTTGAACTTTTTTCATATTTTCCGACGGGCCTCGAAAGAGAAGTGGGAAAAGAAATGTTAAATATTTTAATTAGGTGAAACGTCAGCCCGACTGATTTAAAATTAATTCAATCTTTAATATTTAAAAGTTAAATTTTTTACTTAAGATACAATAAAATTGTGTTTCTATAACATAATCCTTAATCCACAATTCAGAATGATTTTGATTTGCAAGTAGTCCGGGCAATGGAAACGCTATGTCCATTATTTTTCGGAAATTTTGAATTAAATCGAAAATTTTTCCACTTTATCCATTAATAAATTAAGTTTTGAGTATTGATGCTGGTCAATATTAATAAAATTACTTGAAATAAGGATAAAATGTAACCTAAATGTTGATTTGCCTCGATTAAAAGTTATTTTTTCAGGATGAGAAGTTGCACTTCCGCTGACGACTCCGGGGCCCTGTCTACAATGAGATACGTTCGCTGACGCACGACGCAACGCGGACTAGGGCGTATCGAAAAATAATTTGTTTTCTCGAAGTTCTAGTAGCAATGAAAACTTTCTTTTGGGAGTCAAAAACACTCCCCTAAAGTTTCATAAAAAAACAAAAATTTCTTCTGTCTCCGCATCGTAGATATAGCTGAAAATCACAAAAAACGAAGCACTTCTGCAAATTTGACTTTGAAGTTTCAACAAATCGAAAAAAGTCGCCTTTTTCGCTATTTTCTTATAGTTACGGTAAATTTCTGGACTATTTGACCATATAATGTGTGATATACGACAATGAGAATGTATTTGCAATATGTTGCAGCAATAATATATGGGGAATGTTGACATTAAAATAATTGTTATTGACTTTGAATTACAAGAAAATATTTTAAAGTGATATATTGCTCTTTATTTGACAATAAAATTATTTTTCGGTACATATGTTATCAGAAAAAGTAGTTCAAAGCAAGTATATTTTTACCAACATAGCAAAAAATAATTCAAATATTTTTTACCCCACCTAAGTGACCTTAAAATTTCAAAATATCTAAAAAAAATCAACTTTTTCGCTATTTTCTTAGAGTTACGGCAATTTTTCGACTATTTGACCATACAATGTTTGATATACGTTAAGATAAATGTATTTTCAATATGTTACATCAATAATATATGCAGAATGTCGATATTAAAA
>JAABKJ010011402.1:0-10750 GCA_011634705.1 Andricus grossulariae
TAGTCGACGAGCATGTGCCCGAAAAACTACCGAAGAGCCTTATCTCGGAGAATGTATGGGACGGAGGGCCAAGGATTTGTCTAGATAAATTAGGCGATAGTGAAAGGGTGATCCCCGACTCAGAAGAAAATTTTGGAAAAATGGGTAAGGTAACCCATGTTGAATCCAGTCCAGTTATAATGGATCAAAATTGCATTTCTTATACAAAAGATAAAGTAATCATGGGTGAAGGCCCAACTGCACATTTTGTTTCTTCCAACGGTTTGTTAGAATCGGAAAATAATAAGGAATTAATTAAAAATCAATTATTTGATGTAGATAAATTCAAAGATGAAAAGGCTAAATTGGGCGATGTTGTGGTATATTCGTGAAGAGCTAGATACATTTTCAGTATGGTTGTTAAGGATAAAAAAGATGATAAGATCTTCTTAAACGATATGTCTAACGCTATTCTAGCACTAAAGAATGCCATGGACAATTTGGATACCAAGGTAATCAAAATTTCTGATAAGGGCCACAATTTGAATGGTGTCGACATCGAAATAAAATGAATTTATATTAAATATTTTTAATAATCAGTTTTAGAGAAATCGAATGTAATTTTTTAAGGATTATTAAGGGTGAAAAGGGGGAAAATGTTTGTTTTAAGGGCAATATTTTTCATATTTGTAAAATAAATTTTTTTATATAATTTTCCACTTAAATTTTCATTGTACTCCAAACATATTTTTAAAAATCTGAAAAAATTAGGAAAATTTTTTTCACAAAAAGATACAAAATAAGGGGGTGAGACTTTAAAAAGTCAGAAATATATTTTTTTTGGACCACCCTAATATATAATTTATTAAAAATAAATGATATATCATAAAAAATAAATTATATATAAATATTAATTTTTTAGAGAGGAAATTTGTAGACGAATTAATAAAAAAGTATATTAGAAGGCTAATTATTAAGGTTTAAATATTATTTATACTATTATTAATTAAATAATATCAATAAATGTTTGAAATTTGTAATAATTACAATTGTTTATAAAATGAATTAATTACATTAGCAAAATAAACAATAGAAAAATATGAATACAATTCAAACTGTTTTCAAAAAACTCATCTTTATATTCAATTTTCCTAACATTAAATTACATGTTTTCATGAATTTTTCTTTCTGATTACAGCTGCTCTTATTGTTACTGAAAATTATGTTCTTCTTTTACATTCTTAAAAAGTATCAAGTTTTAAAAAGAATTTTAGTATTTTTGCTCTACATAACAATTTAAAAACAGGCATACCTGATCGAGGCGCCATCTGTTGGATTTATTTGAACTACGATACCCCTCCGGATGCTAAGAGAACAGAAAGAGTGGGGGTGATGCATAGGGCCGCTCCAGGCCAACTACATAGCTCAATAGATGGCGCCACCACACGGCGACCGTCAGCTCTCATGAAAATATGTTCCAGAGAGTATTAAAGAGAGTGGAAGGTGCCATAAGAGCCCAATGTATTTTTTCGTACAAGATTTTCAGCGCTCCTACAGTCTCGGGGACGAACTAAACCTGAATAATAATAGCCTAGGAAAGAAAAATCGATTGAATGCATTTAAATCGGCAGCGCATGTCACCGATTGGAAAAAGGCCGCATGGATCAGACGAAACATTTTCTAGAATCTAAGTTATACCTGCAAAAAATACAAATTTGTGTAAAATCCTTTCGAATTTTATACCATAATCCACGGTTTCATTCTGCCGGATCCTCGAGCATTCATACCTTTTGATAATTATGCAATTTGATGAAGGGCAAGGAAGACCACGCTTTTCGTTCTAGATCGCTAAGTAACGCCGAAGGGAGCATATAGTGTCCTTATTTTCACAAAAGCCCACGATCTCACGTCGAAGAACACTTAATTAATTCTCTACCGGAAATTTTGTCTTAACGTAATCTTAAAAATCGCAACACACGAAATGAATGAACCATTTCTTTGCGAATACAATACTTGTAGCTAGGCGAGTCTTTAAAAAGCCTTTTTGTATGTAATATTCAGAGATCCGAGATTTTGCAAAGTTTCTTCAGATCTGAAGAAAAATCCGTAGACCTGGCAGCACTGGCCATTTCCCATGGCCATGGATCATGCCATTGCCTCTTCGTGCATTGTAGATAGTAAGCTTTCCGTTGAAATACCCGAGCTTTGTCCCCGAAGCGGCGAGTGCGCTAGTGTCCAGTGTACGGTCACCTTCCACTCTCTTTAATACTCTCTGATATGTTACACAGGCCTCCAGAGAAAAGTGGCGCCATATTCAAACTTTATTAGGAAAAAAAATATGTTTCTTATTCAATAAAAAATTCTTTCTTCTTGGACTATGTTCATGAACTACTAGGGTATCAGTCGTTTTTATTTCTTGCCACAATCCAGAGCTTCAAAACATCTTTTGAAATAAAAAGTATATATGTATAGTACTCCTTGCATTGTATTGCTCTTGAATGGCGTAAGTATCAATTGCACATGATGACGTCATACTTGCACGTTCTGTGATGCACAACATTACATTGATTTGAACACACGAAACTCGATCGATCGTGCTCTATCGAATTATGTACACGAACTATGTTTTTATGAAATAAACCTTATCTGGATTTTCCACATTGCAACTTGCATGCCTTATCGTGAGTGAAACCAAGAAATCTGTGTAGTTTGCTACACTGAAAAATCTCATTTTTGTTCAGTCAGAGTAGTGAGAAGGTGCGATTAGAATTGCTCTCAGAATAACATTATTTGGATTGAATAGTTTTTGTTTCTAATATTGACAAATAAAACTATGACACCGCCAATCTTACAAATAGAATCTTCTAAAGTCGAAAAAAAATTAGATGAAGTGATAAGTAGCGGAATTGAAGCAAGTGAGAAATCTCCAACAACCTTCGAAAAACTAGAGCCTGTTGCTGATAAGACTAATGCATTTGTCTTTGCGTATACCAGTGCAGATTTGGTTTTGTTGATAAGAATTGTGAGTAATAACTAAGTTTCATGATTTTTAAAATTCAAAATTGATTTTTCTTAAGAGCGAATGTTTCAAAATTATATATAGTTTTTAATTTAGCTTAATTTATAATTGACTACAAATTATTAATCGTGATTAAACTGAAAAATTTCTCCTAAATAATTCCCTACACAAAATAATATATAAATATTAAAAATATTTAATATTTTTTAAATGTTTGTAAATCTTTTTGAATCTCTTAATATTTATAAGAAAACATACTAAATTTTCCCAGCAATCTTAAGAAAAATTGTTTATTCTCTTCAAACCTTTCGAAATTCTTATGAGTATTCAAGTTTTATTTTGCAGTCTTTTAAATTCTACATTTTTTAAAATAAAATTTTTAAATCTTCCAGTTTTAAATTATTCAAAAACTTCTAAATATGTTCCGATATAATTTGATCGATTGATGGAAATCGAATACTTAAATTTAAGAAAATAGATATTTCGATCAATTTTTCTAAAATCTCTTCAAGTTTTAAAATATTTTTAATCTCCTCAAAACTTATAAAACAAGAAATATATTATTAACTGACTCGAATTTTTCCTAAAAATTAAAAAAATCTACAAAAGCGAAAAATATTCTCTTAAAATGTTCCACATTTTTACGACAATTTGAGAAATCTTTTTAAATTTGGTAAATGAATTAGTTTCACAAAATAAAAAATCATTTGCAGTTCTCACAGGAATCATAGTAAAATTTTGTTCTCTTGAAAAGTTTTGTTGTCGAAATCTTTAAAATTCCATACTCTTTAATTTATTTTTTAAAAATATTTTTAAGTCTTAAAGTTATTTTCAATATTATCAAAACTTTCAAAAATCATTTAAAGTGACTCGATTCTGTATTAAAATGTTGTAATTTTGCAAAAATTGAACAATTTTGCTTTAGTGTTGTTTAAATAATTACAAGTTTCAAATTATTTTTGACTCTTTAAAATTTCTAAATGTCTTTAAATTATTCAAATTTTGCCTAAACTTGTAAAAAATTCTGCAAAATTTTTGTAAATCTTTTTAAATGTCTTGAAAACTTGCTAAATATATTCAATAAAATAAATATTTGTTAAATTTTCGAAAATCTTTTGAAATTTTTAAATATTTTGAATCTCTTCAAAACTTCTAAAACAATAACAAATATTTTTCAGCTGACTCGAATTTTCCCAAAAATTTCGTAAAATCCTTAAAAGTGAAAAATATTATAATTTCTTTCAGATTTTCACGAAATTTTAGGAAATATTTTTGAATTTTGTGAGAAAATTAATTTTTCAAACTAAAAAATTATTTCAAAATTTTCCATGAATTGTAATAAAATTTTCTTCTCTTGAAACCTTTCGATATTCTTAGAAAGCATATAAGTCTTTTTGTCGAAATCTTAAATCATTTAAATGACACGATTCTGTACTAAAATTTTGTAATCTTGCAAAAATTGAATAATTTCGCTGTAATTTTTTAAAAATAATTTCAAATTATTTTTGACTCTTTTCATAATTTCTAAATATCTTCGTAGATTATTCGAATTTAGCCTAAACTTGTAAAAAATTCAGCAAAATCAAAAAATTGCCTCAAAATTCTTTAGATTTTTTTCGATATTTTTGTCAATCTTTTTAAATGTATTCAAATCTTTCTAAATTTTTTCTTATAATTAATTAGGAATAAAAAATAACACGAAATTATCCTAGGTATCTTGAAAAAATTTGTATTCTCTATAAAACTTTGAAAATTCTTATGAGTTTTTAAATTTTATTTTTCTACATTTTTGGAAATAATATATTGAAGTCTTTTCAAGTTTTAAATTATTATTATTTTTTTTTAAACTTTCGAAAGTTCTAAAAATGTTTTAATATATTTTGTAAATATTTGTTAAATTTTCGGAAACCTTCAAAGTTTTAAAATATTTTTAATCTTTTCAAAACTTCTTAAACAATAAAAATATTTTTCAACTAACTCGAATTTTTTCAAAAATTTCGTAAGATCCTTAAAAGTGAAAAATATTGTCGCAATATCTTACAGATTTTTTATTATATATATATATAATTATTTCAACTTTTCCCAGGAATTGTAACAATATTTTGTTCTCTTGAAATCTTTCGATATTCTTTAAAAGCTTCTAAGTTTTGTTCCTATTTTTAAGAATTAAAAACAATTTTAATAAAATTTCTTTTGTTTGAATTTGAGAAGCTCACCATCATATTTTTAGGCTTGCAAAAATGTTTACAATATTTATTTAAAATTTAAATCTTTTCTCAAAATAAATGTTTCATTAACCAATCCAATTATAACATAAATGTATTCTGTCTCATATTTTCAAAAATAAAAACTTTGACCCAAAATCAACTACGCTTCAGATTAAAATTTCAAAGTACCACAATTTTTAAAATTCAAAATTTATTTTCCCTAAAAGCGAAATTTCCAAATAATAATATTTTTAATTTACCTCAATTCTTAATGACCTATAAAATTAGTTTACTAAAAATTTTCGGGAAAATCCCTGAAAGTTTTCTGACATTGAACGTGAAGGTATTTTTTCTGCTATTTTCAATAACTCTAACTTTGGATAAACATTAATTTTTTCTAAACAATTATTAACATTATGTTAAATTAATCATAGTCAAAACTAGAATTCGGGATTTTTATTTTCAGTTTTCGGATATCGTATGTTTCATTTACACCACTTCTGCTCCAATTGCAGTTACCAACTTGTTTTTCTTCATAATTTCACTGCTTGGATTGATCTTCACAATTATCTTAATCGTGAGCAATGCGTTGGACGTCATTCAAAAATCAAAAAATGAGGACAAGGATTACAGATTTGTACATTTTATATTTTCAATCACATATTCCACTTGAAAAAGTGGACGTACAAAAGGTCGTACTAAAGGTCGTACAAGAGGTCGTACCAAAGGTCGTACTAAAGGTCTCACTAAAGGTCGTACCAAAGGACGTACCGAAGGACGTACAAAAGGACGTACCGAAGTTGGGACAAAAAGACGTACTCAAGGTCGTACTAAAGGTCGTACTCCAGGACGTACAAGAGGTCGTACTAAAGATCGTACTGAAGGTCTCACTAAAGGTCGTACTAAAGGTCGTACCAAAGGACAAACCGAAGGACGTACAAAAGGACGTACCGAAGTTGGGACAAAAAGACGTACTCAAGGTCGTACTAAAGGTCGTACTCGAGGACGTACAAGAGGTCGTACTAAAGGTCGTACTAAAGGTCTCACTAAAGGTCGTACTAAAGGTCGTACCAAAGGACGTACAAAAGTACGTATAAAAGGACGTACCGAAGTTGGGACAAAAAGACGTACTCAAGGTCGTACTAAAGGTCGTACTCGAGGACGTACCAAAGGACGTACCAAAGGACGTACTGAAGGACGTACAAAAGGACTTACGAAACGACGTACTAAACGACGTACAAACGGACGTACCAAACGACGTAAGAAAGGACGTACCAAAGGACGTTCCGAAGGACGTACAAAAGGACGTACCAAAGGACGGAAAAAGGACGTACAAAAGGACGTACCGAAGGACGTACAAAAGGACGTACCAAAGGACGTACCAAACGGTCGTACCGAAGGACATATCAAAGGACGTAAAAAATGACGTACCAAAGGACGTACCGAAGGACGTACAAAAGGACATACCAAAGGACGTACCAAACGGTCGTACCAAAGGACATATCAAAGGACGTAAAAAATGACGTACCAAAGGACGTACCGAAGGACGTACAAAAGGACGTACCAAAGGACGTACCAAACGGTCGTACCAAAGGACGTACCAAAGTACGTCCTTTGGTACGACCTTCAGTACGACCTTTTGTACGTCCTTTTATACGTATTTGTACGTCCGCTTTTTCAAGTGGATATTAAAATTAATTTATAAAAATTTTGAAGTAACTTTTTTTCAGGAAGTGGTATTTTCCGTGACGTGGAGTATGTTGTATGGATTCTTCACAACATTACTTGTAATTTTCAATCATGCTGTGATTGTTCAAGTAGTAAGTCAATTTTTAGTTTTTGTAAATTTCATATAATTTCAGGCAATAATGTCTCAAATGGAATAATCTCAGAGTAATAGAATCTTTTTTTTTAAGGGTTCTTCTTTTGGAAAAATCAATCTCATAAAAAAATTATCCAGTTTTTAAATAATCACAATAATATAAATTTTTTTAACAATAATAAATATGTTTTTTTTTACAGTTCTGTGGATATTTATCGATGATATGCTATGCTTTGGATGGTTATTGTAAATGTACACACGAAAAAAGGTTTAATTTCGAAAATGAAGATCAGAGATATTGGGAAATTGAAAGCTATGAATCAAGTAGCGATAGTAAATTTATAAATACAAAAATAAATATCGAAACACCTGCTCAATAAAAAAAATTCTGATGAAAAAATAAAAAAGAATACCTCTAGATAGGTACCGAATAGTGGAGAATAGGGTTCCACAATTAAAATTTTTTTTTTACTCACCACTCAGAAATTTTATTTTGGTGTAAACACAAGTGAGAATTTTTCTTAAATTCAACAAAAAAATTACGACACCAATTTTGGATACCAAGCAGTTTCTAATTATTGCAAATTTTGATTTAAAAAAAGGTAAAGGCCTCCGTGACCTTTTTTATAGCAAAATGTAAAAAATACAACATTTTTCAAATCAAAAAACAAACTGTTTTGAAAAAAATCGTTTTTTTTTTTTTTTTTTGGTAGAATTCAACTTTTTTTTATCAAAATTTCATCGGTTGAAGTCTCTTCTCTTTGGTTGAAAATTGAACTATTTTCTTGAGAAATTGTCTTTTATTTATTTCTGCTTAATTTTTCATTAAAGACTGACCTTTTTTATTAAAAAAATTACATAATTTATTGAAAATTCATTTTTTTAGTCGAATTCAACGGCGTTTAATTTGAAAAAAAATTTGGTTGAAATATCAATTATATTTTACGTTGTTTGTTGCATATTCATCTCTTTGCTTGAAAATAAACTTTTTTGGTGAAAATCAGTTTTTTTCGCTAAAAATGGAAGAATTGAAAATTTTGTTGAAAATTCGCCTCTTTTAGTTTAAAAATTAATCATTTGTATAAAAATTCATGTAGTTTATTGAAAATTCGTCTCTTTTGCTTTAAAATTAATCTTGACGCTCAATAATTAATATTTTTTATTAAAAAATCATTTTTCGGTCGAAAATTTAACTAATTTTTTAAATTTTCGTTTTTTTTTTGAAAACTGATCTGTTTAGTTGAAAATTCAACTATGTGTTTGAGAATTGACTTCTTTTTTTCGAAAATTATACTTCTTGTTTGAAAAATTTATTTGGGTTAAAAATTCATTCTTTTTGTTGAATATTTAATTTCTTGAAAATTTATTTTTTTCAGTTGAAATTTTAGCTATGTGCTTGAAAATAGACTTTTTTGAAAATTATTCTTCTGGTTTGCAAATTCATTTATTTCGATTGAAATTATTCTCTTTTTTTTCAAATAACTACTTTATTAAAAAATCTTATTTTTTCGGTTGAAAATTTAATTATTTTATTCAAGCCTCCCTTTCTTTGGTCCAAAATTATTTTTTCAACACCAAATTAAACTATTTCATTCTTTAAAAGTGAAAAAGATTTTTCTAAAGTTTTTCAGATTTTTGGCCACATTTTTAGAAATCTGTTTGAATTTTGTAAGAATATTAATTTTTAAAAATAAAAATCATTAATAATTTTCCTGGGAATCTTAATAAAATTTGGCTGTTCTCTTAAAACCTATCGATATTCTTTAATAGCTTCTAATTTTTTTTTCTAATTCTTCAAAATTTCACATAGTTTATTTATTTTTTTAAACATATTTTTGATTCTTATAGTATTCTTAAATCCAAAATTTCCAAAGCTTCGAAATATGTTTTTATATCATTTGAATTTTTCCTGAAATTTTTAGTAGATCCTGAAAAATTTAAAAAAATGTCTCAAAATCCTCCAGAATTGTTTTCGACATTTAAAGAGAACTTTTTTTATGTTTTGAAACCTTTGTAAATTTTCTCCAAATATTAATTTAAAAAAACTTTTCAAAATTCTTATATGTTGTTGTTCATGACTATCTGTCCTTACTTAATTGCTGGGAAAATTTCAAATTATTTTTTCTTTTGAAAAAGGAATTTCTAAGAGAAAATTTAAAAAGGTATTTAGAAGTTTTGAAAAGATTTCAAGAAATAACAAAATATTTCCAAAATTTTTTAAAACGAATTTGAAGGATTTAAATAATTTTTTCATTCTTGCCGGATTTGGAAAAATTTGGTTGGAAAAATTTGAATCATTAAAAAAAACTATTCCGAAGTTTTGAAACAATTTCAGAAATAATTTTACATTTGAAAAGATTTTAGAACATTTTTAACAAAATGTAGTGTTGTGAAGATTTCAAAATGAAATTTTGAAGCTTTTTAAGGAATCTGGAAGATTTTAATTCAGTTTTTTAGGGGACGATTGAAAAATCCTGGAAAATAAAATTTCTGAATTATAAAATTCCCAAATGATAGAATTTCCGAATAGTGAAATTCCTCAATTGGAAAATTTTCTAATTACAAAATTCCCGAATAATAAAATTCCCCAACAGTTTATGATTCGAAAATTTCCTAATTTATTCAATTTTTTTTTACTTAAAGGAACGACTGAAAAATCCCGAAAAATAAAAATCTCGCCACTGTAAAATTCCCGCAATTATCAAATGCCCAAAATATAAAAATCCGGCATTTGAAAATCCCGGACAAATAAAATTCCCAAAATTATTAAATTGCCGAAATATGAAAAACCGAAATTTTAAAATTCCCGAAAAATAAAATTCATCAATAGAAAAATTCCCGAATTGAAAACTTCCCAAATAATAAACGTCCCGAATAACAAAATTCCTATATTGGAAAATTCCCGAATAATGAAATTCCCGAACAGTTTATAATATTAAATTTTATTCAGAAAAAAGATCTTCTCCTTTCTCTCCGCTAGGATTCGAACACCAGGTCAACTGATTTCCGGTCAGGTGCTCTAACCACTGAGCTGCAGAGAGAACAGAGGAAGAATTCTTTTTTCTGAATCACGCTTTATTTAGCATGATGTTACATATCAATTTTTAGTAGAAATCTGTATTATTAATATAGAAATCCGGCTTTCGAAAATCCCGAGAAAATAAATTTCTCAAAATTATTAAATTGCCGAAATACGAAAAACCGAAAATTGAAAATTCCCGAATAATAAAATTTATCAATAATAAAATTTCCGAATTATGAAATTTCCGAATTGAAAAATTCCCATATGATAAACTTCTTGAATAACCACATTCCCAAATTGGAAAATTCCCGAATAATAAAATTCCCGAACAGTTGATAATATTAAATTTTATTCAGAAAGAAGATCTTCTCCTTTCACTTCGCTGGGATTCGAACACCAGGTCAACTGATTTCCGGTCAGGTGCTCTAATCACTGAACTGCAGAGAGAACAGAGGAAGAATTCTTTTTTCTAAATCACGCTTTATTTAGCATGATGTTACATATCAATTTTTAGTAGAAATCTGTATTATTAATATAGAAATCCGGCATTCGAAAATCCCGAGAAAATAAAATTCTCAAAATTATTAAATTGCCGAAATACGAAAAACCGAAAATTGAAAATTTCCGAATAATAAAATTTATCAATAATAAAATTTCCGAATTATGAAATTTCCGAATTGAAAAATTCCCATATGATAAAC
>JAABKJ010011403.1:0-10750 GCA_011634705.1 Andricus grossulariae
GTTTTACACATGCATTCTCATCAAATGCAAGCCTATTAGAGCAACTGCAAATAGCTAGAAAACGTTCCGGAGCGAGGCGAAAATCGATCGATTTCCGAGAATCTAACTTGAGCGGCTAAATAAGGTTTATATGATTTTAAGCATGTATGGCAAACTGGAGCAATTTCCCCGGTGTAGGCCGGTTTTAAACATGTATTCCCATAAAATACAAGCCTATTAGAGCAATTTCAAATAGCTAGAAAACGTACCGGAGCGGGGCGAAAATCGATTCATATCCGAGAATCCAACTTGAGCGGCTAAACAAGGTTTGTATGATTTTACGCATCCATGGCAAACTGGAGCAATTTCCCCGGAGTACGCCGGTTTTACACATGCATTCTCATCAAATGCAAGCCTATTAGAGCAATTTCAAATAGCTAGAAAACGTTCCGGAGCGGGGCGAAAATCGATCGATTTCCGAGAATCCACCTTGAGCGGTTAAACAAGGTTTGTATGATTTTACGCATCCATGGCAAACTGGAGCCATTTTTCCGGAGTACGCCGGTTTCACACATGCATTCTCATCAAATGCAAGCCTATTAAAGCAACTGCAAATAGCTAGAAAACGTTCCGGAGCGGGGCGAAAATCGATCGATTTCCGAGAATCTAACTTGAGCGGCTAAACAAGGTTTATAGGATTTCACGCATGTATGACAAACTGGAGCAATTTCCTCGGAGTAGGCCAGTTTTGAACATGTATTCCCATAAAATACAAGCCTATTAGAGCAATTTCAAATAGCTAGAAAACGTTCCGGAGCGGGGCGAAAATCGATTCATATCCGAGAATCCAACTTGAGCGGCTAAAGAAGGTTTGTATGATTTTACGCATCCATGGCAAACTGGAACAATTTCCCCGGAGTACGCCGCTCTTAAACATGTATTTCCATCAAATACACGCCTATTAGACAAATTTCAAATAGCTAGAAAACGTTCCGGAGCGGGGCGAAAATCGATCGATTTCCGAGGATCCACCTTGAGCGGTTAAACAAGGTTTGTATGATTTTACGCATCCATGGCAAACTGGAGCAATTTCCTTGGGGCACGCCGTTTTTACACATGCATTATCATCAAATGCAATCCTAGTAGAACAATTTTAAATAGCCAGAAAACGTTCCGGAGCGTTCCGATCGACTTTTAACATTTTCCTCTTCGAAAGATTTGAGAAACCTTAAAGAAATCCTTGAGGACTTGAGAATAATTTGCCGAAAATTCTTTTTTAAGCAATTCACAAAAGTTGATAAGATTTCCAAAAATAATTAATGAAGTTCGAATATTCGCGGAAACATTTAAAAAAGTGTTGTAACTAGGAAAAATCCAACCAATTACCTCATAAAGTTTGAATTTTGATGTATTTTTTATAAATATGAAACTACAATCGATTGTCAGTCCAAAACCACAGCCGTGTATCCGCCAATGATGATAATAATTATGGAAAAATTAATAAGGTTTCTTTCTTCAATTCTCTCAAAAAAGTCATCAAAAATACTACTATTTTATAATATGAATTATTGCAAAACCCTTTTCCAAAATTCATTATTCTACAAAACGTATTTGTACCATGTATGTCAACTCCAAGTAATCTCATAGCAAAAAAAATTCGTCGATTCATCTCATACGCAGCACCTATGTTTGTACAAGAGGAAGAATATTTTTCACCACATCCACATTTCATTCATAGTTGAAAACCAAGGCCACGTACTTCGTATTGCGAAAAGTTGATGTTTCCATTATATGTTTTGCACATTAAATTTTCCTGTAAAAATGTTTACAACTTTTGAAAGTGAATAATCACATATGACATTAATTTATCACAGTGAACGTTAAAACTATCATTACCACCTTTTTTCAAGATTTTTGCCGAAGTACTTGTAGCGCGCTGTATCTTCTTCTATGATATGTGAATTTCGGGGAGGTCATTTCTTTTCTAAACGACATGGTCCTTGATTTGATAATCTCTTTGACTTCATATCTAACATTTTCACTAAACAAAACTGCGCAATCTGTACAAAATGAAACAACGCTAAGATGATAACAGGCCTAAATTCAAAACCATACTGAGCTAGAATTGTATCTGTTTCAGCTGTCCTACACTTATAGCGGTGTAAATTCTTAAAAATGCAATATTTTTATAACATATACTTATTGAAAAATAAACAGCAATAATGCCGGATATGCATAAAAAACAATTTCCATAGCTGAAACATAAGCAGCCGCGTTCGAATGCTCCACTCAAGCGCTCAGCTCTCTACGCGCTCTTGCACCAAGCTCTCAAAAGTATAGAAAGACTACGAATTTTCGTGTGAAATTTTGATATGACATTTCGGAATAGATAACCTATTGAAAAATGCAGGAAAAGAATCGATTTTTCAATAGTAAGATATATTTTACTTAATTTTTTCTGTGCACGTCCATATGAAAAAATGATGATTCATCAAACTTGATACATTTCTCTTGTTCTTTTGCAGAAACATTCCAATCAACACCAAGAAACATTGTGAGGAGATTAAAATCTTTTGGTATTGGATCTGGTACTTCGCGATTGAGTACTGCAGGTGAGAGGTATTTTTATTCTAATATCTGATGTAATTACCAAGCTTGTGATATGCCAAAGTAAAAAGATGCGATTGTCAGTTATTCTCGAGAAAAACGGCTTAAAAAAAATCTACGGATGCTACATGGACCACGATGCACAAGTTTTTAAAGTCCTTTGACCGCATAGTTCCGGCTCGAATCCTACTGCTGGCATTTTGGTTCATTTTTTATTTTACTTACAATTTTTGTATAGAAATTAACTATTGAAGGAGTTTGCCAATTTTGGGCCCAATGTGTCCATCTTAGAGAAGCGTATTGCACCATTTTTTTTGGTACGCTGATTCCAAATATTCTCTAATTTTTGCTGTTAATTCAGCGGTTTCGGAGATCAAGAGAAAAAATTGTTATAACTCACCCACAGACTCTATCGCACAAGCCCCTACACAATATCAAGAAATAATAAAACAATCCGCTGAAAATCTATCGCTGGTATCAGTTTTGCAAGATTATTCTGATGAAGACAAATAATAAAAAATTTGAGGTGTTAACTAAAGCATCTATAAGTGTTAGTCCACTGATTTGCGACAACTTTGGCGAAAAAAAGGGAATAGGGAGAAACGGATGAATGTTTCGAGGTCTATCAAAGGACCAGCAAAGGATTGAAAAAATTCAATTCTAACCAAATAAAAGAAATTTTCAACAAAAATGTGCAGTTTGAACACGAAAAATTTATTTTTAACAAAAGAGCTGAACAGTCAACCGAAATTAAACAAAGTTTCAATAGAATAGCTAAATTTTTAAACATATAGTTGTATCCTCAACCAAAAAGATATCTTTTTAACCAAATATTTGCATTTTAGGCAGAATAATTACATTTTCACCAAATAGTAGAATTTTTAACCACACGACATGAACTCTAAACAAAAAAATATAATAATAGACATTTAAACCTAAAAAATTTAAATTTCAACCTAAAATGGTTGGATTTTAATAATGGGTTTTATTAATTTAGTGCTCGATGTGGCGAAAGAACAAGGAAAAGGTTCTTGAAAATAGGGGCAACAAAGAAGAATTCTTGAAAAAGAGGAAAAGTGAGAAATTAGGAAGAGAATGTTAAGTCTGAAATATAAGAGCGATTTTTAAAATTGTGAAGTAATTATTAAGAAAAACGTAATGAACGTTATTTAAGTTTGTAACGTGACTTCCACTGGCCCTACCCCAGCACCAACCCCTCGTACTGTCTGTTGGTTTTAGTGGGAACTCCTGCCCTCCCTGAAATTGTTAACTTAGATTATGAACGGCCTCTAATATGTTGACACATAAATAACTTTTAGCAATTCCTCTTAATTTGTGTTCTAACTAGTCATTAAACTTTATACAGCGATATTGTCTCTTTACAGGTCATGACACCAAACGGCGAAGCAACTCCCCAGAGATAGAGCGTGATCTTCTCGAAACATATCCAAATCTCAAATATGCTGTGCAAGGACAGGATATAATTGTGAATGATGAACTGGTTGCAAGATTGGCACACTTTCAAATTAATCCATTCATCCAAGATGATATTTACTTTTGTTCAGTGGATCCTATCAGTCATGGCAATCTTAAGCACATTACGGACACATTGTGGTTAATGTTAATATTCAAATGGATTGGAGAACAAGAAGGGTATCACAAAGCCAAACTTACTGAAAGTGCTCAAGCTGCATGGGATAACGTAATTGAAAAGAAAAAGATGATAATGTGCGGTCAGCTTGCTCAATACCACCGACGTGCGGTTTCTTTTCATGCAGAGGAATCGCCTTTGGATACTTATCGACAATCTGCAGATGGTAATGATCCTGCCAGGCAAAAGTTTGAGGGAGAATCCGAGTGTCAAATATTCAATTCGGGTATCACACCCACTGTATATGAAGATAAGCTATTTAGGATCCATAGAAAATCGAAAAGAGATATAAAGGTGGAAAATATTGGTGCAACTATAGAAAACCATTATGCTGTATTAGATAAAATGGCAGCAGAACGAGAACAATTCGATAATCTACGAGCAGAACGAAGTCTGACTCCAGAAGAAGATGTGTATTATCGCCGGCTTTGGAAACAAAAAGGAACAGAAAAAACCCAACTATTAGCATTAATAGAATATCTAAAAGCAGAACTAGCACAAATAAACGAGAGAGATAATCAACGAGGAGCAGAAAGACAACAGCAATCAGCACCACAACATTTTGGAACCCCAGAACAAGAAATACATCATGAACATCAACATCATTCACCAAAATATCATGGATCCCAATACCATGGTTCCCAACTTCAAGAAGATCAACAAACAACATATCATTATCCACACTTTCAAGAACATCCATTTCATCCACTTCATGCATTTTCACCACGACTTCCATACCAACCACAACATCCAATACAACCACAACATCAAACACAACCACAAGATCACTTTCAATCACATATTGATCCTACTCTATTTGTAGAAGATCCTCCAAGTCATCCATATTATCAACGTCAATAGTACATTACATACTTCGCGAAAGAAGGTAAGTAAGATCAGAAAATTAGAGAAACAATACTACGCTGACTCTCCGGTCATCCTCATTATCAGTCCTTTATTAGCCACGGCGAAGCCAAAGCTTGGCTGACCTAGATCAGGGCTAATCACTTGCGGCAAGTGCAAGCTTATCCGACAAGTGTCTGACTGACGCACTATGGGAAAAAATTACTTTTTTGGTTTAAAACAAACTACAGCCCACAAATATTCACCGATCGGAAGAAAAAAAAATTAAAAAAAAGGTGATAAGATTTCTAAAAGAGATGTCGAGCCTGATATTTAAATTAGGTTGTCAAATTCTTCATAAAAAAAACAAATATAACGAAAAAACTCAGTCCTTTATTAGCCATGGTGACGCCATTTCTTGGCTGACCTAGATCAGGGCTACCTACTTGCGACAAGTGTTAACTGATCCGACAAGTGCCTGACTGACGCACTATAGGAAAAAATGATTTTTGTTGTTAAAAATAATGTAGAGCCCAGCAATATTGACAAATATGACGAAAAAATCACCGTTTTTTCTATTTGACGTTCCTGGTGATCGTCAATAATAGTACAAATTTTTAAACTGCCTTAGTTTTATAGAGAAACATTAGTTAAAGATGTTCCAATATTATATAATGATGAAAAAAATTCTTCTTGAGTTGATTGTCAATAATATACACAAATTTAATGAAAAAATGCATTAATCAGGAATGTTTCGATAGAAAAATTCGTTTTTTTTTATCTCAACTTTTTAAATTGGGAACTTCGTGATAATTTCAGCATAATTCAAAACATTTTGATTAATTTTATGAGTTTTTAAACAAATTTAATTTAAAAATGCATCATTGTGGCATCGGTCGACGGCAAAATTCTTTGTTTTTTTTTCAATGTCAGACTTTTCAATTGGGATCTTTATAATAAATTCAGCAACATTCATGATGAGATGATAAATTTTATGATTTTTTAAAACAAATGCATTATTTGAACATCTGTGGACGGAAAAATTAGTTTTTTTATGTCAGACTTTTTAATTGGGAACGTCATGATAATTTCAGCAAAATTCATAATTGGTTGATACATTTTTTATTTGCCTAAAAACTAATTTAATAAATTAATGCATTATTCGAGCATCTGTCGACGGTAGAATTGTTTTTTTTTATTCGATGTCAGTTCTTTTAATTTATAACTCAATAACAATTTTATTAACACTTATAATTAGTTGATATACTCCATTATGTTTTAAGCAAACTTAATAAGCATGAATTGTTATGATGCAGCTTAATAAAAACACTGAAATTGAAAAGTATGAGTATTTCCATAGAAAAAAGTCTTGTATTGAAAAAAAAAAATTTCCGTCGACAGATGCCCCAATAAAGCATTTTTTTATTGAATTTGTTTAGAAAAATCATAAGATCAATCAAAAAATCATGAATTTTTCTAAAATTATCATAAAGTTTCTAATTAGAAAAATTACCATAGAAACATACGAATTTTCTGTCGAAAAATGCCTCATTGATTCATTTGTTTGATAAATTTGTTTACAATATTACCAATAATAATCTCAAGAAGAAATTTCTTCATCATTATATTGTTTTTACCTAAATTTCTTGCAATATAACAAAGAAAACGTAAAATTATGGAAAATCGTAGGAAACAGTCTTTCAACAAATAATTTGTCTGTACCTTTTTCTTTATTCATTATATAATATTGGAACATCTTTAACTAATGTTACTCTATGAAACTTAGATAATTAAAAAATAAAAAAGGTGTCTCTGAAAAAATCAGTATGCAGGCCACAATTTTAATCCAATTTCAATTTTTTTCTGAATGTGGAACCTAGTTTTCTAATTATCAAGCAAAAATACTAATGGTCTATACATAAGTTTAATTATTAAACCTGGAATGTGAATTTTCATGAAAAAAGTTAATTTTTAACAAAATAATTGAATTTTCAACCAAAAATATGAATTAAAAAAAAACTGTAATTTTCAACCCAAAATATTATTTTTTTATTAAAATAGCTGAATTTTTAACCCAACAAAGACGAGTTTGCGATGAAACGTCGAATTTTCAAGCTAAAAAGACAAGTTTTCAAATATATGAATTTTTGATCAAAAAAGATAAAGGTGTTAAACAAAAATAAAATGGTTACATTTCCAGCTAAAAATTAATTTTGAAATAAAAAAGCGAATTTGTAATGACTTAGTTACATTTTCACCCAGAGAAATAAATTTTTAATTAAAAAGATGAATCTTCAAACAGAAGAATTTAGTTGTGAGAAAATAGTTGATTTTATAACCCAAAAGATGAATTTTCTACAAAACAAGACCAATTTTCAACAATATACATAAATTTTCATGTAAGAAGAAAAAATTTTTAGTACAAAATAAAATAGTTCAATTTTCAGTTAGAAAAATAAATGTTCTACAAAAAAAAAACAACTAACCTTCGAAATATTACTCAAATCCTCAAACAAATCAGATTCATTTTCAAACTAAAAAGAGGAACTTTTAACAAGAACAAAATAAGTAAATTTTCTACCAAAAAAGGTTTTCCAGTTAACAAAGAAACAAAAGTAATCCAAATTTCAACGCAAAAGATCATATCAAACTTTGTATCAAGACTTTGCTTCACTAATGACCAAAGAATACAAAAAAAATTCCTTTTTGTATTTTTATTTCCAAAAACCCTCATAAGTGAAAAACTGTTTTTTCTTCTTCAGTTTTTTGGGGTTAATATTAATTTGTTTGGAGTTTCCCCTATCTTTTTCAGGCCAAATTTCACTACTACTTTGGTTGAAATTATTTTTCGATCTCTTCATGAAAATTTGTATTTTCGAGAATTTATTTCTTTGGTTCAAAATTTTACTATTATGCAGAAATTTTGTTTGTTGATTACACAATAGTTCTTTTTTCACTGAAAATTCAACTATCCTATGATTGGTCATTAATTAAAATTTTCAAGTCAAGAATTCAACCTATTTGGTTAAAGATTCTTGTATTTTGATAAAAACTCGTTTTTTCAGTACACAATTAGTCTTTTGGGTTAAAAATTCATCTTATTGGTTAAAAAGTGACCTTAATGGTTGAAAATGTAACCATTTTGTTGAAAATTATTTATTGTTTGCTAAACATTATTTTTTGAATTGAATTTGACCTATTCTATTTTCCATTAAAATGTATCTTTCTACGTGGAAAATGAAACTATTTGGTTGAATATTCGCCCCTTTGCTTGAATTCGATTTTATTAATTTAAAGTACAAATCTTTTCTGTTTAAAACATCAAACATTGCATTTCGTCTTAAATATTCATATTGGTTGGTTAAAAATTATACTATATGGTTTGACGTTGAAATTCTCTATAAAAAATTCATATTAGAAATATTATTTCGGACATGACTAGCCTACGACTTTCAATAAAAAGTATAACAACTGTTACTCGACAGATATGAATGAAGTTGTGTAAAGATTCATTTTATTCGCGAAAGTGGATTGTTTTGATCTGAAGTTGATAACCAAATTATATGCAATGGTTTATTGTCCTGGGGTTTACTGTCTGCATACAATAAAAATTAGTGATGAAAAAAAGGGTTTTGTAGCATATTCAGACGAAAATAGGTCGTTCAGACTTTCCCCAACCATATTTACCTACCCATCACTTTCCTTCTTGGAAAAAAGTACGATGGATAGACGAGGCTAAAAAACCATTAACATTAATACAATAATATATAAAAGAGACATTTTTCCCAGCAGCTATTATCAGACGAGTTTTCGTGTGCAAGAGTAATACTGAAGGAAGAGTCTAGCGTCGTATGGTACAGTTGGTTGGGACAGCTTATGAAAAAAGTTTCGGGACAACTAATTTAGAGTGTAATATTTGTTTGTATTATATGCTGCTCCTAATTGAAATAACTTTTTGAGTGGTATTACAGTATATTGTCTCAGACTTTTTACTCCTTTTTCAATTTTTTGAAATTGTACGATGTTAGAAATGTTCGGGAAATGCCGACACATTTCGGATAATGAGGTGACTGAAATTTACAAAATTATGTAGCTGAAAACGAAGTTCAGTTGCTTTTATGGAAAATTTAGTAAACCACCATTAACACTCAGAAGCGGTATCTGAAAATTCGAAATAGTTTTCTAAAATTCCAAAATGGTAACAGAAATATAAGTTATGGTGACGGAATCTCAAGCCTGAAAAGGATTTGAAATCTGCACGAGAAGAAACTGAAACAAAAGTGTTGAAGTCGCGAGTAAAGTCGGTTGATGAGCCAATTATCTTTGCATCTATCTACATCAACGCTCATATGCGTCAACAATAAAAAATGTTACGCTGGTGCGATTTTTTAAAAATAATAACGTTTTTTCAAATTCATCATACTATCCCTCATACCTTCAAATGAGGTGCGTTCCGATAGAACCTCCACAACGGAATTTGAATACTTTCTCTATGCCATAATTTTGGGCTTTTTTGGGTAATGATGCCGATTTTTGGGCTTTTCAAGTTTTCTCGAAAAAAACTGACTTCTGGGTGGAGCTGCTGGCCGCCAGCATCTCCACTATAAAAAGATTGAAAAATTACCAAACTCAACGGCGCCAAAATTTGGGACTTTCTTTGTGCTCTCTAAAAATGCAAAAATTTAATTTCAAAAAACTACTCCTATCTCCTAAAAATTACCCTCAAAATAAAATATGCTCTCAAACTAAATGTGAGAATATCAGAATTTCAAGTTTTTGTTGCTCTTTTTGGAAACCTATCCCGATTTTTGGTGTCTTTTTTTTTTAAAGAAAGCGGACTTTTGGGTGGAGGTGCTAGCATCAGCACCTATACCACATGAAATTTGAAAAATTAAAGAAACAACAGCACCAGAATTTTCGGCTTTTTTGGGCTCGCCAAAACAGCAAAATTATTTTAAAAAATCAACCCTGACCTTAAAAAAAAATGCAAACAAAAAGGTATCACAAAATGATTGATAAGGGTAGTTCATAGGCGTTGTGTAATATTACTGAGAAGATAGGTATATTAACAAGAGTCTTGGCAAGTTGTCTGGGATGATTCTTTTCAATTTGACATTTTTTTGACAAATTTATATTAAAAATGTATAGCTTTTTCGGGTTTCAATCGTGCGCAAAACTACGAAACTTGCCGACGTTTCGTGAACATTGCAGTTCACTTCTCCAGAGCTGACCTGAAACTGAAGTTTCATTGGCCAATCAAGCTCACAGACAAAGGCAACACCACAGTAATAATGAATAGAGAGGACTATAACAACAAAATCATGGATCTTCTAACAGACGATACCTATGCAAAACTTAAAAAAGACCCCACAGAAACAATATTCAGCAAAACAAAAACCATCCTAAAAGACTCAAAACTTGACAGCCAAACAATAGCTAAATTGATATCTACTAATCTCACCTCTCCAAGACTTTACAGCCTCCCAAAAATCCACAAAAACAACATTCCACTCAGACCGATCGTCAGTGCAATAAACTCATCAACTTACAACCTAGCACGCTTTCTCGCCAAAGAACTGAATCCTTTCACAGAAAACTCTATCACGCACGTCCAAAACTCTTTTGACTTCATCAGAAAGATACAGCAGATCCACATTCAACCTCAAGACA
>JAABKJ010011404.1:0-10750 GCA_011634705.1 Andricus grossulariae
GGATAAATTAAAAAAAAATAGAATAGTTTAATTTTTAGTCAGAGAAATAAGTTTTTAAGCAAATAAAATAAATTTCCAATGAAATAGTTGAATTTTCAACTAAAAAAAATGACTTTTTTACCAAAAAAATTAAATGACTATAAAAAAATTTTCAAGAAAAAATGTAGTTAAGTTTTTACTTAAAAAAATTAATTTTTCAGCCAAAACAAATAAATTTTCTAACGAAGAAGAAACATTTTCAGCCAAATATTTTATTTTTTAATGGAAATTTAAACCTAATAGATAAATCTTCAACTAAAAAGGTGAGTTAGTCTCCAAAAAGATTATTATTATCACAAAAGAGATAGTTTTAACAAAATAAAGATATTGAAAAAAACAACTAATTTTCAATCCAAAGAAATGAATTTTGAACCAAAATGATTTACCAAGAAGATTAATTTCATATTACGAAAGATAAAGTTTCAACAAAATACAGAAATTTTCAGCCAAATGTATGTTTTATATATTTTTTGTATTGTCATCTGAAGCGAAGAAAAAATATATTTTTTCGTAAATTAAGAATTTTTAATTTTTGAAAAAGGATCTTTCTCCTTCGCTCCGGTGGGAATCGAATTCTCAATTTCTGAAAAAAGATCTTATCAATAGACGGTAGTTCGATGTTATGCGTCTGAGTAAATAATTGCTTAAAAATAACGTAAAAAGTCAAAAATGACATACTTCAGACCAAATAAAAAAAGACCTTAATGATGTTGAAAAGATCCTTTAATAATTCCACGTTTCCAGAGACAAATGCTCTCCTCATCAGGAACAGGGATCCAAGTCAATTATCAGTCCTTAGAAAACATTGGAAAAAAAGAAAATGTCGAAGTAGATAAAAAATGTTTTTCATGCTTTTATATTCCATCTCAAGTGTTCTGTGAAAAAAGTAATGAAATTGTAAAAGACGAGAAAGAAAAAAGCCATTTTTAATACATAACGAAACATATACGATACAAAAATGAGATTGTGAAAAAATGTAGTTTTGATATTTTAATTGTTCATATAATAAAAAGTAATGAGGTCCCGTAACACGGACATATTAAAAATTCTTTGAAAAAAATTACTTTTTTTTTAAATTTAAAAAGGAAGACAGAAGAAACGTTCCGCTCCATGGTAAGGGTTAACATCAAGCGAAGGAAGGTAAGAGCATGAGGTAATAAAAACATAAGTACAGTAACATAGTATGTCAAATATATCAGGTTCCTTACATTTTAGTTACTAAAATTATACAATAGTGATGAAATGATAAGAATATGCTTAAGGAAAAAACATTGGATCTCAAATTAAAGAATCTATTATTGCGTTGTATACTGTAAAATCTAATCTTATTAAATTGAAAAACTGTTTGATTGATTAAAACCTTTATTCCATTTTCAAATGCAGTCAAAGGTAAAACTGTAAAATTTTGAATGTGAATCCATCTACTCAAAATGCTGTTCATCGCTAAATCAATAGTCATATTAGTGAATAAAGATGATAGATCCAATGAAACCATAATATGCTCATGAGGAACTGTTCTTTTAACTATAACGTTCTTAACACGAAAGAATTTTTAACTTGATTTTCTGGTACCAATAAAGCTGTTTTAAGAATATTATTAAATAACATAGCCATTTTGTAAGTGGGAGTACTAATTAAGGAAACTACAGCTCGTAATGGACAATTTGGTTTGTGAATTTTAAGTAAACCATACATTCTAGGGATGTCAGTGTCATGAGTTAGTATATCACGGCGTGATATATTTTCACCTGAATAACCACTGATTCGCCATGAGTTCAAGTATTTAAAAGTTTCTTCTTTTAATTCTTTTCCTGGATTTTCATCTAATTTCTCATATGTTGTGACATCATTTAACAAATTATGCATTTTCTTATTATACGCTTCTTTATTAAGAACAACAGTGATTTTACCTTTGTCTACATGTGTAATTAAAAGTTGCTTATTAGATTCAATAACACATTGTGTTTTTTTGATACTTTGTGCAAAAAACCTATCAGATTGTGAAATTTTATTATTCTGTAAAAAATGTGCCGAATTAAGAACTCTGTGCCTAAGCATATCCCGATCATCTACATTTTTCAATCAATCTAATATTGGACTCAACATCGTTAACTATATCATAAACTATATTGCGTTTATTAGTTAAAAAGGATGAACTGAATTCATTTCCTAATCTTACAACATCATTAACTTCATTGGGAATTTTTTTATCACTTAAATTAACGATCCAAGGATCCTTATGACCTGCATTGATTATGTCTTTGTGTTCAATAATGTTCAATCGTTCATGAAAGCTACTATTGGAAAGTAAATTTTGAAATTTTTTATTTAATCGGTGTGTTGAAAATTCTTCTATATTCTTCTTCTATATTGAGTTTTAATTTCGTTAAGAAACATGATATATAAGTAATTAAGTAATGTAATAATCAAACAAGAAAAGGGGAAAAGACTTGCAAATTGATGATGGATTACAATACTATGTTATGTCAAAAAAGAACATTCTTATTAATAGATGGTAGTGCGATGTTATGCGTCTGAGTAAATAATAATTAAAGATCTTTTACCATAACAAATTAATTCACATCTAGATGATACTTTAGATTTTAAACGTATTGCTTCTATACCTTCTCATGGTAGTTTGTTTTTTGAAGTTAAAGGATTTTGAGTATATTCAACATTAAAACGTTTAGGATTGACTTTAAACTTGATAAGTTCATAAAACTAGGTAAAGATCTCTTGAAATTTTTCAGCTTAGTACTGTAGCATATAAAATTGTTTGTTTAAATTGTGATGAATGCTACGTGGATGAGACTGGTAGATTACTTTCCACTACAACTAAAGATCACGATAATTTTAGACACAATTCTAATAATCAAAGTTATTGTAAAACATCAGGTTCAAACTGGTCATCAATTTGACTCGGAACATGTATTGGTTTTACACCATAAACCGAATGAGTTTCAAAGACTTGTAGCGAAAACGTTTTTTATGAAGAATGAGGGTGATAATTTTTGAAATGCAGCAACTGATCTAAATAATTTTAGTCCATCATACAACGTAATAATAGATTCTTTAATTTAAGATCCAATGTTTTTTTCTCAAGCATATTCTTACCATCATTTCATCATTATTGTTTTTCAGTAACTAAAATTTAAGGAACCCGATATATTTGACATAATATGTTACTGTACTTATGTTTTTATTACCTCATGCTCTTACCTTCCTTCACTTGATGTCTTCCTTTTTAAATTAAAAAAAAAGTAATTTTTTTCGAAGAATTATTAATGTGTCCGTGTTACAGGACCTCATTATTTTTTACTATATCAACAACTAAAATATCAAAACTACATTTTTTCACAATCTCATTTTTGTATCGTATATGTTTCTTCATGTATTAAAAAAAGCTTTTTTCATTCTCGTTTTTTACAATTTTATACTGGATACTTGTACGTCAAGTTTGTACTTGATGTTTCTGAATTTTCAATTTCTGAACATGTTATTCTGTCTACTCTATGTATAATAATCGGATAAGTGAAATAGTGCGCACAAGGAACAGGAGAGAAAATTTGATATCGCATGTCGCCCATTCTCATGAAATGTCACTTTGATTTAGCGCCCGGGCACTTTGACCTGTGACCGAAAAAAATCAGCTCGCAGCTCCTAAACTTCGCTGGCCATTATATTTTTCCGCGAGCGCTCTATCCTAACGATCCAATTAATTTTTTGCTTTTTTTCCAAACAGCAAAAAGCTGAAAGTGCTTTATGGTAACACACTTTCGAACCCTGAATTTTTCCACCGCCGGTCTCGCATTTTAAAACGGAAGTTCTCTTTACGCGAATAAATACCCAAACGCGAGAACTGAATTTTTTTCATATGTCTACCAAACAGGAATTAAATTTCTGTTTGTCGAAAATTTCTGCACTCACTCAGAGAAAAAATTTGCTTAAATAAAAAAACGTTTTATTGGATATACCCTGGTGGAAACATTTTTACAAAAAAGTACAGAACTAAAACTATTTTCACGGGAATCTACAAATAAAAAATTATTACAATTAAAAATTAATTATTATTATTCAAATTATGTCCTTACAATTTTCTCGATATTTTTCATTCTAGGTTGAAAAAGGGTAACTTTTTGACTGCAAATAAAAATTGAGAAAGAATTTATCACGGTCAGTGAAATTAAAAGATTCGAACTCTTGAAGATACATTTTTTTCATTTAAATAATATATAATATATAAATAATAATTGAAGATTTTTCAATTGAAAGCCGTTAAACTGCAAAATTTTAACTTTTATACATTGTGCAGTTACCAAATTAAAAAAATAGAATTGCAGGCTATCATTTTCAATACTATGAATTGAAGAATAAATAAAAACATTTCCAAAAATTTCAAAAATTTTCAAAATTATATATTTTTAAGCAATCGTATAATATTATCTTAAAATCATCCAGATTCTGTTTTAAAAATTTTCGAAATCTTGTTAAATATTTTGGAATCATTTTCGAATATTTTCCTGTGAATTAAAATTTTTTTTATTCTCTCGAAACTTTTCAAAATTCTTAAAAATATTATAATTTTTTGTTCGAAATCCTACTTTTTTTTTAAGTTGTGCAAAATTTTAAAAATTGTCTTTAAATCTTCCAGACGATTTTTTGATAATTTGGGAAATCTTGTTGAATGTTCTAAAATCTTTGTACATGTACGTTTTAAATCAATTTTTCGAAGTAAAAAAATCATTTAAAATTTGCCTAGGAATCTGAAGAAACTTTTTTTATTATTTTAAAATCAACCGAATTTTCCTACAAATTTTTTTGAAATTTCCAAAAGTTAAAAAAGTTGCCTTAAAATCTTCTAGATTCTTTTTTGAAAATTTTAAAAATCTTTTAAAATGTTTTGAAATCATTTTAAATATGCTCTCAAAATTGATTTTTGAATATTTTCCTAAGAATCCTCAGAAAATTTTTTTATTCTCTTCAAAGTTTTCAAAATTTTTTGTTCGAAATCTTCAAAAATCTTCAAAAATCTACATTTTCTTTACACTTTTTAAAAATCTTTTCCAAATTTGAATTATTTTCGAATCTTTTCAAAACTTCTAAATACATATCTCTTAAAATGATTCCAATTTTTCCAATTTTTTTTTAATTGTGCAAAATTTAAACAATTGCATTTCTATCTTAAAGATTATTTTTTTGTAATTTTGGCAATATTTTAAAAGATTTTTAAATATTCTCTTTATATTGACTTAAAAAAAAAATTTAGACCATTTAGAATTCTCCCAGGAATCTGAAGAAAGTTTTTTTATTATCTTGAAACCTTTTTTCAAAATCTTCAAGAATCTACATTTTTATTCAGTTTTGTTGCAATTTTCTCAAGATTTAAATTATTTTTGAATTTTTTCAGAACTTCTAAGCCTTCTAAATAAGTTTTAAAATTATTCAAATTTTCCTAAAATTAAAAAAAAAATTCTGCAAAGTTAAAAAAGTAGTATTATACTTTTTAAATCAATTTTTCGAATTAAAACCTCATTAAAAATTTGCCTAGAAATTTGAAAAAAAAATTTTATTATCTTGAATCCTTTCAAAATTTTGAAAAGTTTTTTTTCAAAATTTATTAAAAATAAAGATTGTGAAAAATCTACATTTTTAATTAATTTTGTTGCAATTTTCTTCAGATTTAAATTATTTCTGAACCTTTTCAAAACTTCTAAACCTTCTAAATGGACTTTAAAAACATTCGAATTTTCCTAAATTAAAAAAAAATGCCAATTCTTTTTTTTTTAATTTTAGAAATCTTTTGAAATGTTTTGAAATCATTTTAAATATTCTTTTAAAACCGGATTTTAATTTTTTTCAAATATTCTCTTTAATTAATTTATGAAAAAAAAATCTAAACCATTTTTAATTTTCCCAGGAATCTGAAGTAATTGTTTTTATTATCTTGATACCTTTCAAAATTTTAAAAATCTTCTTTATTCAAAATCTTTAAAAATCGAATTTTCCTCAAATTTTAAAAAATTCTGCAATGTTGAAAAAGTTGCCTTGAAAACTTCCAGTTTCTTTTTTGAAAATTTTCGAAATTTTTTAAAATGTTTTGAAATCATTTTGAATCATTCAAATAAAATTCTTGAAAAGATTCGAATTTTTCATTCGAAACCCTCCTTTTTTTTATTGTAAAAAATTTTAAAAATTGTTTTTAAATCTTCCAGACTCTTTTTTGATAATTTTGGAAATCTTTTGAATTTGAAATCTCTTTAAATATTCTCTCAAAATGAATTTTGGAATATTTTCCTGTGAATTAAAATTTTTTATGTATTTTCAAAACTTTTCAAAATTCTTTAAATCTTTCAGGCTATTTTTTTGATAATTTTGGTAATCTTTTTAAATATTCTCTTCAAATTAATTTTTCAACAAATAAAATCTAAATCATTATAAATTTTTCAAGGAATCTGAAATTATGATAAGGAAGTATGGGAAGTGAGTTTAAGGGGAAATAGGGGCAGTGAGTGTAAGTAAGATGTAGTAGGGGAAATTATTCTAAGTGAGGGTCGGTAGAGGAGGGGAAGTAAGGGAAATAATTAGAAAAGAGCGTCAGAAGAGGAGGGGAAATGAGGGGAGGGGAAGTAAGTGAAGTAGGGGAATAAGGGAAATGAGTAGGAGTAGAAGTTAGGGGAAGGGAAAGTGAGGGGAAATTATGGATGGAGAATTAAGGGAAAATTGTGGGAGTGGAAGTAGGGGGAATGAGCGAAGGGAAAGTAGGAGTAATTATGGTGGGGGAGTATTGGACCCAAGGGTAGGGGAAGAAGACGAAATGAGGGTGAGTAAAAGATATAAGGGGAACGGGAGTAAAGAAAATGAGCGGAAATTATGGGAGGGAAAGTAGTGGAAACTAGGGAGGGGAAGTGGGGAAAGTGAGTGTAAGAGGGGAAGTATAGGAAATTACTAAAAATTAGAGTCAGTAGGGGAGGGGAAGTAGGGGAAACTAGAGGAGGGGCAGTGAGTGCAGTAGGTGTAATAACAAAAATGAGAGGTAGGGGAGTATTGGGGATGGGAAGTAGGAGAAATGGGGGGAAGAGGAATAGGGGAAGTGAGGAAAAATTATTGTAGGGGAATTAGGGAAAATGAGGGGTGGAAAAATAGCGGAAGTGAGGGAAGGGGAAATAAGGAAAATAGGTGGGGGGTAATGAGAATAAAGAGAAGTAAGAGAAATGAGAGGAAGGGGAGTAGGGGAAGTGAGGGAAAATTATAGGGAGGGCAAGTTTGGGAAATTAAGGAGGGGAAGTGAGTGTAAGTAAGGGGAAGTAGGGGAAATGACTGGAAATGAGGCTCATTAGGAGAGGAGAAGTAAAGGAAACGATGGAAGGTGAAATAAGTGAGGCAGGGGAAATTGTGGGGAGTAAGGGAAATGAGAGAGAATAGGGTAAATACAGGTAAGGGTAGTAGGGGAAATTAGGGGTACGGAAGTAGTAAAAATTAAGAATAGGGTAGTAGGGGGAATAGGGTGAAATTTTGGGAAATAAGGGAGAATAGGAGAAATGCGGGTAAGAGTAGTAGGGGAAGAGAAGGAAAATTATGGGAGGGGAAATAGGGGAAATTAGGGGTGAGGAAGTAGTGAAAATTAAAAATAGGGGAGTAGGGGGAATGAGGTGAAATATTGGAAGGGGATTCAGGGGAAATGAGGGAGAATAGGAGAAATGCGGGTAAGGGTAGTAGGGGAAGTGAAGGAAAATTATGGAAGGGGAAATAGGGGAAATAAGGGGTGGGGAAGTAGTGGAAATTAGAGATAGGGGAGTAGGGGGAATAGGATGAAATATTGGGAGGGGAATCATGGGAAATGAGGGAGAATAGGAGAAATGCGGGTAAGAGTAGTAGGGGAAGTGAAGGGAAATTATGGGAGGGAAAGTAGGGAAAATTATGGTAGGGGAAGTAGGGGAAATTAATTTTAAAACTAAATGTAAATTTTCAGCTTGTTTTCAACCCGAGTGCAACAGTGGGAACTTTATCAGAACCTCTTTGGCCGATCGAAGCTCGAAATGCAGCGATTGCAAACAGTTATTACACCTTTGCCATCAATCGTGTGGGAACTGAAACTTTTCCGAACGAATTTACATCCGGGGACGGAAAACCGGCTCACAAAGATTTTGGCCATTTTTATGGATCCAGTTATGCAAGTGCTCCTGATGGCTCCCGAACGCCAGGATTAAGCCGAGACAAGGACGGAATCCAAATTGTGGAAATGGACCTAAACCTTTGTCGCCAAGCTAAAGACAAATGGGGATTCAGGGTAAATTCAGAAAAATTCTCGAGGGATCCGAACAAAATTCTCCTTCCATTTCGTTTACGATAAAACAAAATTATTTTGCATTAAACTTTGACGAAATTTGATAATATCTACAATTGAATTCAAATTAATAATTTCAAATTCCCCGCCATTTTCCGGCTTTCTCCCGGTCAATTTTCAAGTTTTGGCGGTAAATTTGAAAGAGTTCAAAAAATTGTAATGATTTCAAACGATTTTTCAAGATTTCAAAGATTTCCGATTTGCAACAGGACATTTTGGAAAGGAATTATAATTCCGAGTTGGAACGTTAAATTTTTCAAACAAATATTTTAATTTTTCACTGAAAAATATCAATTTCCAACAAAAAATGTAATAATTAAACTTTTAGTTGAAAAAATCAATTTTCAAATAAAAATAAAGGAGTTTCAAGAAAATAGTTCAATTTTCAACCTAAATGATGAATTTTCAACTAAAATGATGAATCTTCAACTGAAATAGTTGAATTTTCATGAAAAAAAAATTAATTTTCACTAAAAAAAGATAAATTGTCAACCAAAATATAAATAATTAAATTTTAAATTGAAAAATAATAATTTTCAACCAAACAGATGAGTTTTCAACTTAAACTATAAAATATTCAATTGGAATACTTAAAATATTCAGTTAATAAAATTACTTTCCACAAAAAAAACTAACTTTCAAACAAAAAAATGACTTTCAAACAAATAATTACATTTATAAACAATGTGATGAATTTTCAACTAAAATTGTAAATCTTCAACTGGAAGAGTTAAATTTTAAACCAAAAAGAAGAATTTTAAACTAAAATGATGAATCTTTAACTGAAATAATTAAAATTTTGAAAAAAAAGATGAATTTTCAACTAAAAAATATCGTTTTTCAACCAAAAATTGAATACATAGTTAAATTTTCAGTGAACAAAATTAATATTCAACCAAAGATATGAATTTCCAGCTAAAATGATGGAATATTTAATTAGAATATTATATTTTCAGTTGAAAATATTAATAATTTTCAACCAAACAAAAAAAAATTAGAAAATAGTTACATTTTCAAAAACAGTGATGAATTTACGCCTAAATTATGAAACTTCAACTGAAATAGTTGAATTTTAAACCAAAAAGATCAATTTTCAACTAAAGTGATGCATTTTTAACTAGAATAACTCAATTTTCAACCGAAATGATTAATTTTCAACCAAGAAGATTATTTTTTAACAAAAAAGACGAATTTTCAACTTCAAAAGATAATCCTTCAACCGAAAATTGAATGTTTAAATTTTTATTTAAAAAAATTAATGTTCAACCAAAGAGATGAATTTTTAACTAAAATGATGGAGTATTTAACTGGAATAGTTAAATTTTTTATTTAAAAAATAATATAATTTTCAACAACAACAAAAATGTTAATAGTTACATTTTCAAACATAGCGATGAATTTACAACTAAAGTTATGAATTTTTAACTGGAATAGTTGAAATTAAAAACAAAATGATACATTTTTAATTATAATGATGAATCTTCAACTAGAATAATTAAATTTTCTACCGAAATGATTAATTTTTAGTCAAGAAGATAAGTTGAATTTTATACCAAAAAGATGAATTTTCAACCATAAAGATTAATTTTCTATAAAAAAGGTGAATTTTTCACAAAGTGAATAAATTTTCAAACAACTAGTTTAATTTATAAATAAAAATATCAATTTTTAATCAAATACTTGAATTTTCATGCAAAAAATATACATTTTCAACCAAACACAGAATGGTTGAATTTTCTGTTAAACATCTAATTCTTAACCAAAAAAAAAAACGGATTTTCAGAAAAAATAATTCAATTTTCTACTATAATAGTTAAATTTTTAGTTAAAAAAATTGATTTTCAAATGATGAATCTTCAACAACAACAAAATAATTTTTAACAAAAGAGTTTAACTTTTAACCAAGCTGTTGAATTTTTAACTAAAGAAAGATTAATTCGCAACGAATGTAACTCTGTAATTCTGTTCCAAATTAAAAATTATAATTCTTTAGGAAAATTCCCTGCCCGAAAATCTAAATTTCAATTCTTTAGTAAAATTGCCTGTTCCAATTTAAATATATAATTCTTTACTAACATTCTCTGTAACAAAGTAAAAATTATAATTCTTTACTGAAATTTCCTGTTCTAAATTAAAAATTATATTTTTTCCTGAAATTCCCTATTCGAAATTAATAATTGTAATTCCTTACTAAACTTCCCTGTTCCAGATTAAAAATTATAATTCTTTAGGAAAATTCCCTGTCTGAAAATCTAAATTATAATTCTTTACTGAAACTGCCTGTTCCAATTTAAAAAATATAATTCTTGACTAAAATTCTCTGTAACAAAGTAAAAATTATAATTCTTTAAAAAAATTCCCTGACCC
>JAABKJ010011405.1:0-10750 GCA_011634705.1 Andricus grossulariae
GCTCATTTCTCAACCAAAGAAAATAATTTTTAATTAAAATTATGAATCTTCAACCAAAAAAATTAATGAGAGTTTAACTTTTAACCAAGTAATTTTATTTCTAACCTAAAAGATGATTTTTCAACTGAAATGATCAATGTTTGACTGAAATACTTTAATTTTTAACAGAAAAGAAGAATTTTTGAACAAGAAGATTAACTTTCAAAGAGGAAGATAATTTTCTACCAAAAAAATCGATTTTTCAACAAAATACGTGGATTTTCTACGAAATAGTTGAATTTTCAATTAAAAAAGAGAAATTTTCAACAAAATTGTTGAATTTTGAACTAGGAATGATCAATTTTCAATAAAAAATGTAACAGTTAAATTTTCAGTTGAAAAAATTAATTTTCAACCAAACTGATGAATTTTCAACTAATATATTAAATCACCAACTGAAATTATGGAATTTTTTACCAAAAAGATGAACTTTCAACCATAAAGATTAATTTTCTACAAGAAAATATAATTCTTAACAAACAAACAAAACTGATTTTCAGCAAAATAGTTCAAGTTTCCACTGGAATAGTTAAATTTTTAGATTAAAAAATTGATTTTCAACAAAGTAGTTACATCTTCAGAGATAAATTTTCAATTAAAATAATGAATCTTCAACCAAAAAAATTAATTTTGAACCAAAAAGTTTAACTTTTAACCAAGTAGTTGAATTTTTAACTAAGAAAGGATGAATTTGCAACTAACAATATAACAAACTTTTCAATTATAATTCAGAAATAATTTTTCTTTAAAAACTACTAGAAGTACTTTCTTTATATAAAATTTGGAAAAGGGAACTTTCAAATTGTGACGAATTCTGACCTGGAATAGGGATTTTTTTAAATTCCTTTCTTCTAAATCCGAATTATAATTCTTTTAAAAAATTCCCGTTCCACGTCAAAAATTCCCTGTTCCAAGTAAAATTATATTTCTGTACGGAAATTGTCCTAAAATAAAAACGATAATTATTTTCTAAAATTCCCTGTTCCAAGTCAGGATAAATGAGTAAGCGAATAAAACGTGATAAATTATTATTATTTTTTTAAATTGAGAAAATTATTGTTTCTGTATGTTTGGAATATCATCAGTTCGATTATCAAACTTAAGTCATCGAAAAAAATCTCACAGAGCCAAAAATTGCAAAAGGTTTTTCTTATAATGGAAAAGAAATTCATAAATTGAACAAAATTATTTAAATGATGAAAACTTGAATTTTATTGCGATCATAAGTAAATTCCGGGGGTTTTTAAATAAATTCCCGGTCATTTCCCAGTTTCCCGGTCAAATCGCCACTCTGGTTATAATAAAAAAATAGCTGTCTTTGCATACAGCCGTAGAAGACTAATAGTCTAAAAGGCAGCGACACTGGGCCTTGCGTCATCGCGGATATTACATGATACCGGTCAACATGATACCGGGTTCAAGAATTTTCAAGGCTCACATATTTATTCATGTTGTGGGAACTTAGACCTACATTTAAACAAAAATTTCACACCCTCATGACGCAAGTTCAATTATGAAACTAATACCCTTTGCGCCTGGTCAACAGGGGTTGGGCACCGATTAAGGGCAGGCACACATATATTTCCAATGAGTGCTCGATGCCACCAATCACGAGATTTATTTTTTTTTAATTCCGCGATCATGCCAATTTTAAGGGAAAATTTATTTTTCAATAATTAATTAAGGTACGTGGGTTGATTTGCTTAGTCAGCATGGAGGTTCGTTACTACCTTACATGCAAACTATCATTCCTCATTTTTTTATCAGTATCCGCGATGACGCGAGGTCCAGTGTCGCTGGCTCTTAGACTAACATGTCCAATTTGATGATCAAATCAAAAAACCGAAATCTGTATAAATGTGTTAACGATGCCGCCAATCACGCGATTTAGTTTTTTTCCGCGATCATGCTAATTTTGAGGGCAAATTAATTTTTCAATAATTAATTAAGGTACGTGGGTTCAGGATTTGCTTGGTCAGCATGGCGGTTCGTTATTACCCTATATGCAAACTGTCATTCCTAATTTTTGTATCAATATCCGTGATGACGCAAGGTCCAGTATCGCTGGCTCTACTACTACGAGATTTGAAGATGCAAACTTACCTTATATCGCTGTTGGATTGCCCAAATTAATCAAATTCATGGTAGATATTTGTATTGCTCCTCTGGTATTGAATTAATTGGTATTTATTTGTATGGCTTCAGGGTCCAATAATCAAAACACTGTGTTTTTAATCTGTTTTTTTCTGGGTAGAGTTCAACTATTTTTTATATAAAATAAAAACATTTTTTGCTCAAAATATCAACTATTATATTTTTTGTTGAGGATTTGTATTTTTTGGTTGAAAACTCAACTTCCGGGTTGAAAGTTGAACTTCTTTGTTAAAACTTTATTTTCATTGCGATGAAGATTCTTGCTTTCAGATGAAAATATAACTATTTGGTTAAAACTTTATTTTGTTGGTAACAAAATTAAGATTCTTGGTTGGAAATTCATCTTTTTGATTGAAAACTTAATTATTTTCTTGAAAATTCAATTAGTTAATTGAAAATTCATGTGTTTTGTCAAAAATTTGTCTGTTTTGTTCAAAAAATAATTTCTTTCGGTGTAAATTTACATATTTTGTGAACAAAATTTTTTTTCGTTCAAAGTTAATTTTTTAACTAAAAATTTAAGTAGTCCATTTTTGATGAGAAATGTTTCTTTTTTAGTTGAAAGTTCGACTATTTGGTTAAAAATTTATTTAGTTGAAAATTCACGCCTTTTGTTGAAAAACCATATTTTCAGGTAAAAAATTAATCTTTTTGGTTGGAATTTGAATTACTTCTGTGAAAAATTTAACTTTTTTATTGAAAAATCGTGTTTATTTTTGTTGGTAATTAATTTTTTTTACTACAACTTCAACTATTCCATGCTTTATTGTAAGTCTATATTTTTTAGTTGAAAATACATATTATGTACTTTATACCCTTTCAGGTAAAAAATTAATTTTTTGGTTGAAAGTTCATTTTTTTAATTGAAAATTTAAACTATTCTGTTTTTGATTGTAAATTGACCCTTTTTTGTTGAAAATTCAACTATTAGATTGAAAATTCATTTATTTTATTAAAAACGTATCCTTTTGGTAGAAAATTAATCTTGTTGGTTGAAAATTGAACTATTTTCTATAAAAATCGTTGTGTTTTGGTTGAAAATTTATTTTTTAACTGAAAATTTAACTACTGCAGTTGAATATTTATCATTTTATTTAAAAATTGATCTCTTCAGTTGCAAATGTTATTATTTTGTTAAAAATTCATTTTTTTTTGGCTGAAAATTGAATGCTTTTAATGAAATTTTAATTATTCTATTTTTAATTGTCAATTTATATTTTTTAATTAAAAATTCATCTATTCGTTTTAAAATTCACGTATTTTGTTAAAAATCTGTCTTTCTTTTTAGAAAATTATTTTTTTTATTTTAAAATTGAACTATTGGGTTGAAAATGGAACTGCTTTGTCAAAAATTCATTTTTCGGTTGGAGATTCACTATTTTAACTAAAAATTCATCAGTTTGGCTGAAAATTCGTTTTTTTTTGTTGTTGAAAATTTATTTTTTAACTATTTCATTTTGTGGACGAAACTGTACCTTATGAGTGCAACTAGTATTTAGTTAAAAATTGAACTTTTTTAGTTGAAAATTCAATCACTTCTTCGAAAATTGATGTATGTCGTTGAAAAATCGTATTTTTCTTTGAAAGTTAATCTCCTTGTTTAATTATTTTATTGTTAACGATTCATCGTTTTAATTAAAAATTAATTTTTTTGTTAAAAAGTGAGCTGTTTGATTTTAAACTTGTTTTTTAAAAATGTTTTTTGGTTGAAAATTATTATATTTTTTTAACTAAAAATATAACTATTATTCTAGATAAATATTATATAATTTTAGTTAAAAATTCATGTTATTGTTTGAACATTCACTTTTTTAATAAAAAGTTAATTTTTCATTTTTTGGTTGAAAAATTATCTTTTTTAGTTCAAAATTGATCTTTTTTGGTAGAAATTAATCTTTTTGGTTGGAAATTAATCTTTTTAATCAAAAATTCAATTGTTCTAGTTAAAGATGCATCATTTCACTTAAAAAATCACCTTTCTGGTTTAAAATTCAACTATCCCAGTTATATATTTACAATTTTATTTGAAAATTCATCACTTTGTTTGAAAATATAACTATTTTTTTTATTTTGTTTTTTAAAGTAATTTTTAACTGAAAATTTAAGTTTTTCCAATTACAAATTCCATACTTGTAGATGAAAATTCATCTGTTTGGTTAAACATTAATTTTTTAGCTTGAAATTTAATCACTTAATGTTTGGTTGACAATTTGTCTTTTTTAGTAAAAATTACTTTTTTTGTTTGAAAATTCAACTATTTCAGTTGAAGATTCATTATTTTGGTTGAAAAGATGTATTTTTTGGTACAAAATTAATCTTCTTGTTCGAAAATTCATCTTTTTGGTTGAAAATTCAAGTGTTCCAGTTGAATATTCATTATTTTATTTTAAAATTCATCGCTTTGGTTGAAAATTGAACTATTTTGTTGAAAATCCGTTTTTTTTTTAATTAATTTTTTCAACTGAAAGTTTAATTATTTCATTTTTGTAAGAAAAATGGATAGTTTTTAGTGGAAAATTTGACTATTTCTTTCAAAATTCATACATTTTGCAATTTTTTGCGTTTTGCGGCAAATATGAATATGTTACTTTTAGTTGACCGGAAAAATTGAAAAGCTTGACCGGAAAAAAACGAAAAATGTAATAAAGAACCGAGAATTGTCTGGACCATATGAAATAAAAGTCTTGATATTGCCCTTAGATCCTTGGTTGTTCAACCGGAAGTGGCGAGTTATGACACTTGACTGAAACACTTAAATGCTTAAGAGCGACCAAGGTAGGCGATATGGCACTATACTAAGTGCGTCACTTCTGTTGCACATTACTTTACAATGGGAATGACAATTACTCACAGCTATTACAGGCCTAAATATAGATGCGTCTTCAAAAACACAAATAGAGGGTTGGTTGTTACAGATCAGGAAAAACCTTAAGGCTCTTTATCAGAATGGGTAATCGGTTCTGAATTTTGAGGCCACACGGTTGGATATTTTTCTCTAATTTTTTGCATATGCCATCTACATAGTAATATCTCGAAGCATACAGAGCCGGTTTTTCGAAAAAATGTTTATATTTTGTTTAATAATCGAAAACAAAAGTAGAATAGCAGTGACGCTCAGTGTTAACTGTCTCTGCATTTTCGAATCGTGTTGAATGATCTGGAACGAATGACCCTTTCACTGTTATGAGATATTAGTTCCAGGTCATTTGAGTCGCTGCGGGGTACCTGCATCCTTTCGTTTGACAAGGGTCCAAAAGCACTGCTATTGCACTGTTGTTTTCGCTTATTAATCCAAATATAAACATTTTTTTGAAAACCCGGCTCTGTGTGCTTCGAGATATTACTATGTAGATACCGTGTGCAGAAAATTAGACAAAATTATTCAACCGTGCGGCCTCAAAACTGACATCCGATTGCCCATTCGGATAAAGGGCCTTAAGAGTCAGGGAATCCCCAAATTACATGGGGCTTTTTTTCTGAAATGTTCAACTCCCCTTCCCCCCATGACAGATACCTTAAGATTTTCTCGGACCCCGCCCCCCTCTCCCATTACCACACTATTGTCACACCACTATTGACATTGTTTTCTAACGATGCAACTATTTTGTTACTACACTGGAACTTGGATTTAAGCAGTCCGGATTTAGAGCGTTCCGAAAATTGATGCCGCGGCGGATTCGTGAAAAGAGGATCGCGGGAGGTGCTGCTTAGTCAAGCGCGACACACAGATCGAGGGACGCACTCTCAACGCGTTAATTACATCGGGTTGCGTCATTCCTCCAAATCCAACAGAAATCATTCAGCGGCCCTGCCTGTTTACGTTCGGACGGTCTGGATTTAGCTTCAAGGTCAATACAGCAAGCCATGCCCGAAACCGTTCTTCATTCCAAGTTCCAGTGTACTTTAAGAAAATGACACTATTTCTACTATTTTCTGAAATTGGTTGCTAATGCAAATACTTTTTCACTTTAACTTTAAACATACACTCCAGATCCCATAGAAGCCGGTCCGGTTTCATAATTCTTAGAACTGCTGGCCCACCCAGTTTCTCAGCGGAAGTGCTGCAGTGCGCAAGTACTCAGTTGAGTATATTGCGCAATATTATGCATTCCAATTGGGAACGGTTCAGGCGGCCCTGATTGCTTACGTTTTGAAGGTACCGATTTAGTATCAAGACCAGTGCCAGGCAACCCCCGAAAATATTATTATATGGGACTTGGAGTGTACTTTCATTCTTCTTTGCTTATTGGCTAAAATAACATGTCCGTCCTTTCAAAAATTGAAATTTGAAAAGACGTCAAGGTTTTAAGAGATCGCAAAGTTTTCAAAATTTTTGAAAAAATTTTAAGAAATGTTAACAATTTCGAGATAATTAAGGGGATTTCAAAATATTTCAAGGGGTCATTAAAAAAGGTCACACTGTCAGGACTGAACTATTTTGATGAAAATTCGTGTTTTTTCTGAAAATCGATTTTCTTAACTGTAAATTTAACTATTCCATTTTTGGTTGAAAATTGATCTTTTTCAATTTAAAATCCAACTATTTGGTTGAAAATGACCTTTTTTGTTAAAAGTGCATCTGTTTTGTAGAAAATTGGTCTTTTTGGCTTAAAAATTCAACTTTTTAGTTGAAAATTCGTCTATTTAAATTGAAAATTCGTCTATTTAAATTGAAAATTCATCTTCTATGGTAGAAAAATCATCTTCCTTGCTAAAAATTCATCTCTGGGTCTGCGGATCTTCGTCTTTTTACCTATGAAGTCTGTTAAAATATTTTTTTATTTGTTTATTTATTTGTATTTGTGATGTAATCATCTTTTTTTTATTAAAAATTCTACTATTTGGTGGAAAATTTCATTGTTTTGTTGAAAATTCGACAAGTTCAAAAGTAATCTTTTTTGATCAAAAATTCAACTGTTTTGAATATTTTGGATTGAAAATTCATCTTTTATGGCTGGAAGTTGAATCTTTTTAATTAAAAAGTCTACCATCATATTTTTGGTCCGGGATTCTGTTTTTTTTCTGTTAAAATTATAATATTTGGTGGAAATTATATTATTATATTTATTTATTATGTGAACAATTTTATTTTGGTTCAGAATGAACCTCTTTTGGTTCAAAATTATAATATGTGGTGGAAAATTGAATTATTTTGTTGAAAATTCATTCTTTTGCTTAAAAATTCATTTCATTGGTGAAAATTCAACGTTTTTTTTTAAATTCATTTTTTTGATCGCAAGTTTTTTTTTTAATGATATTTTATTTATTCCACTTTTTAATGAAAATTGGTAATTTTGATTTGAAAATTCTACTATTTGAGTAAAAATTCATTTTCTTTAATAGAAATTATATCTTCATGGTAGAAAATTAATTTCTTTTCTTGAAAATGTATCCTCTTGGCTGAAAATTTATTTCTTCAGTAGAAAATCTAACTGTTTTGTTGATAAATCGTTTTTTGTATTGAAATTTTTTTTTGAAATTTTAACTATTCCACTTTTTGATGAAATTCGTTTGGTTGAGAATTCCACTATTTTAGGTAAAAATTCATTTATTCAACTATTGAGTTGAAAATTCATGTATTTTTTTTGAAGATTCATCATTTTAGTTGAAAAATCAACAATTTGGTTATAAATTCATTTCTGTGAGTGAAAATTGAACTTTTTTTTTGAAATTAGTTTTTTTTTTATCGAATTTTTGTTAAACTGAAAATTGATCTTTTTTACTTGAAAATTCAATTATTGATTTGAAAATTAATGTATTTTGGTTTGCAGATTCATCACTTTAGATGAAAATTGTACCATTTAGTTCGAAATTCGTTTCTTTGATTGAAAATTGAACTTTTTTTTTGTTGAAATTATTATTATTATTTTTTTTTCTATTTTTAGTTAAACTGAAAATTGATGTTTTTTAGTTGAAAATTCAACTATTTGGTTAAAATGTCAGTATTTTGTTGAAAGTTCGTCTTTTTTATAAAAACATTAACTTCTTGGTTGAAAATTCATTTTTTTGGCTCAAGATTCATCTCTTTTGTTGAAATATAATAATTTTGTTGGAAATTAGTTTTTTTTTGTTGATTGAAAATTCATCTCTTTTTGTAGAATTTTTTTTCATATTAAAAATGCAACTGTTTTACCAAAAATTAGTCTTTTTTGGTTGAAGATTCAACATTTTTGTTAAAAATTCATCTGTTAGATTCTGCTTGGTTGAAAATTTAACTATTTTGTTCAAAATTCATTTTTTCTTTGTGTTCAAAATAAATTTTTACATTGAAAATTCATCTTTGTGGTAGAAAATTAATCTTCTTTTTTGAAAATTCTACTAGTTGGGCAAAAATTAATTTTTGTGTAGAAATTGAATTTCCTTGGTTGAAAATTCATCTTTTTAGTTGAAACTTTATCCCTTCGGTTGAAAATTTAATTATTTTATCGAAATTTTTAATATTCCATTTTGGTTGAAAATTCAACTATTGAGTTGAAAATTCATGTATTTTGTTTTAATGATTCATCATTTAAGTTGAAAAATCATCTCTTCGGTGGAAAATTTAACTATTTTCTAGAAAACTCGTTTCATTTTTGGTTGAAAATTAATTAATTAACTGAAAATTTTAATATTCTTTTTTTTGATTAAAATTTTTTTTTTCAGTGAAAATTCAACTTTTTGTTTGCAAAATCATCTTTTTTAGTTGAAAATTCATGTATTTTATTTTTGTTGTTGTTGAACATTGATGTTTTTTAGTTGAAAATTCAACTCTTCAGTTAAAAAATTAATCTATTTTGTTTTGAAGATTCATCATTTTAGTTGAAATTTCATGTATTTTATTTGTGTTGTTGTTGAAAATTGATATTTTTTAGTTGAAAATTCAACTGTTGAGTTGAAAATTAATGTATTTTGTTTTGAACATTCATCTTTTTAGTTGAAAAATCATCTCTTCTGTGGAAAATTTATCTATTTTCTTGAAAATTCGTTTCATTTTTGGTTGAAAATTAATTTTTTAACTGAAAATTTTAATATTCCATTTTTGTTTGAAAATGTTTCTTAGTTGATAATTAAAAATTCAACTATTGAATTGAAAATTCATTTCTTCAGTTGAAAATTGAACTATTTTCTTGAAAATTCGCTTCATTTTTGGTTGAAAATTAATTTTTTAACTGAAAATTTTAATATTCCATTTTTGTTTGAAAATTTTTTTTAGTTGAAAATTTAACTCTTTGGTTGAAAAATCATCTTTTTTAGTTGAAAATTCAAGTACTTGGTTGAAAATTCATATATTTTATTTATTTTGTTGTTGTTGAAGATTTATCATTTTAGTTTAAAATTCAGCAATTTGGTTGAAAATTCATTTCTTTTTTTGAAAATTGAACTTTTTTTATTGGAAATTAGTTTTTTTTTTAATTGAATTTTTGTTAAAGTGATAATTGATCTTTTTTAGTTTAAAATTCATCTACTTGGTTGAAAGCTTAACGACTTTGAAAAAATGAATTGTTTTGGTTGAAGATACATCTGTTAGATTCTGCTTGGTTGAAAATTTAATTATTTTGTTCAAAGTTTTTTGTTGTTGAAAATTCATCTCTTCGGTTGCAAATTGAACTATTTAATCGAAATTTTTAATATTCCATTTTGGTTGAAAATTCAGCTATTAAGTTGAAAATTCATGTATTTTGTTTTAAAGATTCATCAATTTAGTTGAAAAATCGGTGGAAAATTTAACTAAATTTAAATTTAAAATTTAACTTGAAAATTTGTTTCATTTGTGGTTGAAAATTAATTTTATAACTGAAAATTTTAATATTCCATTTTTGTTTGAAAATTTTTTTTTAGTTGAAAATTCAACTTTTTGGTTGAAAAATCATCTTTTTTAGTTAAAAATTCAAGTACTTCGTTGAAAATTTATGTATTTTATTTGTGCTGTTGTTGAAAAGTGATATTTTTTAGTTGAAAATTCAACTATTGAGTTGAAAATTAATGTATTTTGTTTTGAAGATTCATCAATTTAGTTGAAAATTCAACCATTTGTTTGAAAATTCATTTTTTTTATTGAAAATTGAACTTTTTTTTTGGAAATTAGTTTTCTTTATTGAATTTTTGTTAAACTGAAAATTGGTCTTCTTTAGTTTAAAGTTCAAGTATTTGGTTGATATTTCAGTATTTTGTTGAAAATTCGTTTTTTTTTATAAAAAATTAACTTCCTGGTTGAAAATTCATTTGTTTGGCTCAAGATTCATCTCTTTTGTTGAAATTAATTCATTTTGTTGGAAATTCGTTTTTTTTTTTTTTGAAAATTCATCTCTTTTGATAGAATATAAAAAAAATTTAAAACGCAACTGTTTTACCAAAAATGAGTCTTTTTTGGTTGAATATTCAACATTTTTGTCAAAAATTCATCTGTTAGATTCTGCTTGGTTGAAAATTTAACTATTTCCCGAGTAAAAATTCTTCGACTTGTTTTCAACTTGAATTGCCCCCAATCAAGACATGCTGATGTCGAAAAGTTCGACTCCAGCATGTCTCCTTATTGAGACTGAGCCAGACTTCAATTTATGTCTTGGAGACAAGTTTC
>JAABKJ010011406.1:0-10749 GCA_011634705.1 Andricus grossulariae
AGCCCAACGAGGTAGAGACTTTTTGGAGAGGGGTATACAAGATCCCGAAAACACTAAAGTTGAAAGAAGATACTGACGATATCATCTGCTTCAAGGAATTTTGCGACAACCATTATTACACTATTACAAATATCGATAAAATTAAGATAAATATAAAAATGAAAGAAAAGTTATAATATCGTATGTACAATAGGTTGTTAGGTCATATTGCTCGAGTTCGAGCAGTGTCCTATTCGAATAGAGAGAAAGCTCTAATTTTTAAACATGTACTTATAAAGTTGTATATCGAGCGAAGCTATTCACGGTTTATATTTGACAATAAAAAGTGAAGATTGTTCTCGGTTAACATATCAATGTTACGCAAGTAATGATTTGTAATGGGCGAGTAGATTGGACATTTGGCGAGGATGTGTAAAAGATCTATATTTTCTCTTAGATTACATATCTGGCAAATTTGTTGTGGATCGATTACAGTTGTTCCAGCTTTAGAGGTCAACTTAATGATGAACCTGGAGGAAGTTCCTTAATTGAGCGAAAATGTGCTTAAAATGGAAAGGAGCTTTGAATAGCAGATATTGCTGGGGTAGCGCATCGTTGTGTAAAATTTTCCTGTATATATAACTAAAGTTACTGTTTTCCAATCTTAACACATCCCGCGCATGGAAAATATCACGGTATCTATCAGCTATAGTATCGATTTGAGTTATAAGATTGGGACCATTGAGATCCATGAGATTGTGACTTATGTTCGATTCCTCCAACTAATTATCTCTCTTGTTTATTGCCCCCCTTGCTTATTTTCTCCCCTGTTGTTTAAAATGTAAACTGCTCTGATTCTTTATGCTGAAAGCTGTTCGGTAGATTCTCATATGCATAAAGTTGACATATCTAGATGATGTTCAGCCTTGTACCGACCTCAAGATTTTGTCCAGTCTAGAGAACAAATGTAACTCCAGAGGAATATTTATTTTTAACATTGTCTTCGTCTTAGAATCGTGTGTCCAGTATATTCGCAGCATAGTGTGCTACTCTGAGACGATTTGTTCAGCTCTCGTGAAATTGATTCAATAATACTAATTTTTCATCCGCATTTAAAATTGTTTTGTCAATGTTATTGAAACGGTAAGCATTGATCGTGTGTTGATGATACTTTACCTCACTTAAATTTATTCTCTCATTAAGTCTCTTAAACAACCAGCCTTTTATTGGAACTAGAAGCGAACAGCTAAATAACCTTTCAAGAAACAAGAATATACATGTAAAATACAGTACTTACAAGCACTGATCGATGGTCATACAGTCAGCATAACATAACAATATTTATACATTAATCAATAATGTTTTTTCAAGCTTATCAACAATTCTTTTGTGTTGATTTGTGGATTGATGATGAAAAAAGAGTTCTACTTTGTCAAATTTGAAATTTTTTCATAATAATCACCAACATTCTGTGATTGTGAATTTTTTGCCCGACATAATGCCTTAGCACTTTTTTATTTTCGCTTCACATATTATCTGCTTAGTGATTTATAGAACATGTGCTCTCAGAAATCATCGTTTATTGTGACAATTTCCAGCATTACTTTTTCTGCCAACATTATATACACAGATGTTCCATAGAGATTTTTAGATATAAAAATGACATATATCTACTGAATTCCGTCAGACTTTTTCGTGACTGACGTCAATCAAGTTTTCTGTGGATGAAAGTATGTCCACTGATGAAGTTCTAATTGCATTTTTCTTATTTGCGAATGCTTTTTTTAGTTTTCAAAACTTTTTTGTGATGTAAGTTCTCACCCGATTTTATTTATTTCCTCTCCTATTTTTAAAAAACTTTAATTTTAATATTTACAAAACCATTTAAAACAATTTCGTAATTATTTTTAACAAATAAATGATTTCCTTCCGTAGTTTCCATTAGTTTAATATTAAACGACAAAACTGTATAATAGTTGTTGGTGGATTCGACTTTAGGGTACAAGATAATTAATCCCAGTCAGTCAATAATAATTAAACCAAACGTTTTGGGACACAATGGTGGCCCTCGTTAGAGGATTTATTGCCTATTACAAAAATGTGTGAGTATTCTTTGACATTGTGGTCGAAAAGAGTGGAAATTTATTGGTAACGTGTTCACAAGTCACTGTTCACTGAATGATCTAAATTTTTCAAAACAAAATTACAGAAGATAAATAACCTACGAACAAAATATTCACATGTAAAACTTTTCGAACATAAAAATACGATTATTTGGATTGTAACACGTAAGAGCACAATTATAATGAAACAGTTACTTACGATTTACAAGAATCTGTCAACAATAACTCCATTAATTTATTGCTCTAGGAAAGAAAATTCGTCTGGCACTTTAACTAACTACAGGCCACATTAGCGAGGTTATGTTTTTCGACGAACCAATACTTTATCCCTGATCCAATAATTAAATGCAATTTTCTTTGAAAAATAAAGTCGCGCGTTTAATTACAGCAAATTACAATTTAAGGTAAAAGCGGTTAATTTAATAAGCAATTTTAAAAATTTATGGTCATTGTCTATCTCTATTACCGAAAGGCTAAACGGGTAAACTTTCGGAAAACGAAAGATTTGTATAGAGAATACTCGCCCGAACCGTTGAATTTATGTGTTGGCTGTCTTTATTACATTTCTAGGCTACCAGCTTGCTTATATTGTTCAACGTGTTCGATCCTAAGGGTATATTCCTAGTTCGTTGTTGAAATTGGTGCCCTTGAATGTTAGTTTGGCAATCACCACGACTTTACCAATGTGTTGTCAATAGGGAGAAGCGCACATTCTCCATGAGAAAGTTCCATTTCTGCTAATAAACGCAGACATAACTAGTCCGTGTATACTTATCGGTACGCATCATCATCCTACAATTGATATTCTGCAACATGAGAGGGCCTGCTTTCTGTGGAAATTCGACAGAGATGTCTGGACAAAGCAAGACCTTAGAACTAGAAATCAACATTAAGTTTTGTTTGACGTTTTACTCTAATTTTTCACTGTAAATTCAAGCTTAAAACTCTACCGCGTTTGTCAACGCCATCTGGGTCTCGTTATTCGAGATTGGTTATCATCAAGCTTTCTCTTTCAATTTACTTGATTTCAAACTGCAATACTCGCTACTCAGGTATAGGGGTTTCTCGACGACTGTGAGTCATGACAAATTGCCGTGCTCATCCACCCCCTTACCTGAACACTTTTCAACATTCCGTAATTGCCTTATTTCTGTCTCATTTCGCTCTCATTTTTGTAATCATTAAATAAACCAGAATATTTATATCGTATTTCCCTCGTGTCGTCATTGCTAATATAGTTACCTTCCCCACACTATGTTCCTCCCACAAATGTTGTGTGCCAGCCTGTTTTTTATTTCCAAATTTTTTGTCTACCCACCCTAATTAATATTTCTACTGAACCCATCCCTAGTAGTAGAGGTTTCTTTCAGAGAAACTTGAATAAATTTTAGATTGTCAGTGCCGGACTTGGAGTAATTTTCTTTTGCTTAACGAGGTTCATGATGCAAAACTAATAATAGGTGGCAGCACCGAGCCGAGTACTAGACCTTCTGTCGAAGAGAGACGAAATTCAATATGGCGCTTGATATGCGGTTGCTTATAATTAAATGTATGAGGGTAAATAAACTTTAAATATATGTTTAGTGCTTATAAACGAAGATAAATTATACTTCAAGTAGAAATTATATATACAATGGGACATATGGTGAACTACGGTAAACCTAACCTCACTTTGAAAGAGATGCCCAGAAAGGGATTTATGAACCTTTTACGAATTCTACATGATAAATATTGATAAAAAAGTTTGAAAATGTATTTTGTGATGTTCACAAGGTATAAATGGCACTTTATACTTATTCAAAATATTTCTTTTATTATAATTCGGACCTCATTGACAGGGAGTCTAGTACGCGGCTCGGTGCTGCCACGTACGATTAGTTTTGCACCATGAACCTCACTAGCAGGCACCCAATTCACAACTCACATTTGTAGGGAAATTTTATTTTGAGACCAAAAATGTGACCTATGTGCTCATGGAATGAGATATGTAATTTCCAGAGTAATCTTTTGTGCTGACTCCGAATCTGTACTCCATTTTTCTTCAGCACGTCAGGTTTTCGAGATCTTTTGAATCAGATTTTTTTTTGAAAAACCACAAATCATGTGATAAAATGTTGTAAAAAATTTTGCAATGAAAAGAAATATATGATTTCAATGCATTTTTTAATGCCGAATCCAACGGTGGACTATTTTTTTCTATATCTTCTACGGTTGCTGAGATAACTTAGAAAAACTTAGAAAAAACGCGAAAAAAGTGGTTTTACAAAAAACTACACATCTTGCTGAAAATTTTGTTGTTCTAGTGTTCCTTGCGTCATTTTCCTCGCTTTTCAATGCCAAAGAAATTAAAAAAAAATCAGGGTTCAGGCTATCACCGTTCAAAAGATACATGGCAGACAATTTGTCTCTTTCTACAGAGTTGTCAGTTTGACGACTTACCAGACGACTTACCAGACTTCCAGTGGAAAATGATACATGGCACTTGTGATCAGAAACTTTTCCTCTTGCATGCTCGACGATGTTGATCATTTGGTTCATCAGTCATGAGATTCCAACAGTAGTCCGCTAAAGCGTTCACACTCCACTTACCATGGTACCTCTTCTCGATTGTTGCGATATCTTGATGAAATCTTTCACCATGTTCATCACTAACTGCTCCCATATTTTCTGAGAAGAAGTCCAAGTGAGAGTGCATCATGTGAATTTTTAGCGACATGTTCACCTTTATTTCCTGGAAGTTTTCCAACATCTATTCTATAAATTATTTGTAGTTTCTGGATTTTCTGTTTCCTAAGAAATTGTCTATAACAGCTTCCACTGACAACCACGTTCGTCTCTCAAGTTCAGTCAAGCTCTTTTCGAAATCACAGTCCAGCATCAGTTATCGCATTTGTGGTCCATGAAAAACTCCCTCCCTAATTTTAGCTTCACGAAGCTTAGGGAATTTCCTTTTCAAAAAACGAAAATCTGCTTCTCCGTTTTTATTCATCGCTTTAATGTGATTTTTCACGATCCGGAGCTTTATATGTAATCCTGGTAGAATGATCTTTTGGGGATCAACCAGTAATTTTAAAAAAACGCTCATCTTTCCAAGTCCTAACGTCTGTCGCGCTGGCCAAACTTTAACGTTGTAATGTTGGTCTCGTACTCTGCTGTCCCAGTTGCATAGAAAGCAACAATGTTTTGTATAACCAGATTGCAATCCGAGGAGGATTCCTATTACGTTGAAATCACCACAGATAAACCAGTTATGTAGCTCGTAATCTATTTTGCCAAGTAAAAATTTCATGACGTCATAGCACTCTTTCATATTGGTGGCATGAGCAACGGATATTGATGGATATTCGTTTCCCTTGTGCAAGAGAGCAGCTTTCAAACTGTATTTGTTCGGGAGTTTTACATCTTTTTCAACCAAATTTTTTTCCTCGAATCTAGAGCCCAAGATTTCAGCCTCATTTTTAGATGAATTTAGATCTCTTATAAAATAATTAATTTCTTTTTTATCGAATAATTGTGGCAAGTTTCTAGTCGGCTCATATTCCATAGTTTGATTTCCATCAGAATAATTGATTTCTTCTGCTTTGCGTTTTGTGGAATTAACCGGGAGATACTCTTTACGGTCATACGCAGCTTTTGTCACGGAAGACACATTAGGGTAAATTATGGAGTTCTTGCATTTCGATGACTAGCCTGTAACATCTGTCAAACAGAAATAACAATTATTATCGATATGGTTCAGAGGTTCTCTCCAAGAAGTAGGGAAAGTAAAAGTGAAGAGATGATCGAAATTCTCTCGATATACTGACCTCAATGAAATGTCACAATTCGAGCAGCAACTGTTTGGTATCCAATATTGTTCTCTATTTTCGGGTTTAATCTGAAAAAAAATCTCGTAGCCTTCTCGCATTGCAGGAGAAATTTTTTGTCTCTGTTTTTGTGGGACAAGAACACCGCAAATGTAGCAAAAGTTATCGGGATGATTTTTGCAACAACGCTCCATTTTGCAATTGTTGCAGAATGAGTCTCTAATGATAGCAGCTTACAATTAGCGCTAATAAATTGGGGTTTAATAGGAATGACTTCTAGTCCAAAGCTTTGAATGCTGTTAATACTGAGAAAATGAAAAACTTTGTGAATAATGTGAAATTTGTAGATATTGAAGATTGTGATGCAATAAAATACCACACGGTACAATGATTCGCTTCAAGTACGTGTAAGTCGTCAAACTGACGCGTTTTTTCTGAGTTTTTCTAAATTATCTCAACAACCGTACAAGATATTGAAAAAAAACAAGCCCACCCTTGGATTCCGCATTAAAAAATGTATTCTAATCGTATATTTTGTTTTCATTGAAAAAAAAATTTGCAACATTTTATCTCATAATTTGTGATTTGAAAAACAAAATTTAATTCAAAAAATCTCGAAAACCTGACGTCCTGAAGAAAAATGGAGGCCAGATTCGGATTCAGCACAAAAAACTACTCTGGAAATTGGTCACTGATCACATCTTGTTGAACAGTGAAATTAAGGCTCTGACTTTGCCAATGCCCTGTAACTCGAGTAATTAGGCGAGTACACGAGGGCTAGAGTATTACTCGGGTACCCGGGCAATAAACTAAATATCGGGTAGCCTGATACCCGGGTACCCGAGTAAGTTTCGGGTATCAGGAATATAGTAAGACAAAAGGTAACATGCGAACAAATATCAGATAACCCTTCCTTCAATTCGTCAGCATGTAGCCTCAACGACCAAGTTGGATATAGGATTATTTTGTTATAAAGTATTTTATTTGCAGCGAAATATTTTCGAACGAAAGCTAAAGGACATCACTAAGCCAGCAATTATTACACAAGCACTATTTAGGTTCCAAAAGCCACAAATTAAAAATGAGTTACTGCTTAACCTATTAGAAAATTTTACAAATGCAAAGATGCCGTATTTTATTTTTCTTAGATTGGAGTAATTCTTATTTACTTTTGTGGTAATGTGTGGAAGTCCAATTAAAAAGAGCCCTTATGGTCGGTTTTTATTTTTTCTTCGTTTTGCACTATTTTGCAATATCCTCAAAAAAGAGTTATGAAACTAACGCGCGTGTATTTTTTATTTTATTTTCATTTGAAACTTGATGTCGAATGACAAATTTTTTTAATGCAGAAAAATTCGCCGAGTACCCGACAGCCGGGTATTACCCGGTTACCCTGATCCCCGAATATCCGATATACAACTACCCGCCAGGAAGTCATATCACTACGCAAAAATCCTTATAATACTAAAAACGAATATTTATGAAAAAGTAAGAAGTCGACATGTTTAAATGACAAGGTTCCATCTCGAGGACCAAATGAAAAGGTGCTATAAATTTGGGAGCGCTAGCGTTCCTAATAATATTTATACAGAATTCTGGCCATTTGCTAAGTAACAAGAAGCCCATTAGAATAATATGTTTTTACGAACATATTTCCTAGTAGGCTCTACTGGAAAAAATTCAAGATGCAAATTATTTTTACATAGGTCAAATTTCTACTTAAAATACTAGTCTCAAAAATTAATAAGAAACCACGCCCATCCTGGGTAGCGTTGCTGAATGCGAATTGGCATTTGAAATTACAAAATTTAAACTTTCTTATGTCAGTTTGGACACTTGAATCTTACAAAGGGTTTAAAGACAAATTACATCAATAATTACCTGTAATCCAATATTGTTACCGTGAGCAGTGGCACAGTCGCTTTATCGCAAAACTGACAGATTGTATTTAAATTAGAATCTTCCGGCTGCCATCCAGCCATTATTTCTTCATCATATAGTACAGCAGAACAATTATGACATCTACTAGCACTTGAAAGAATAAGTTCAACAGCGAGACGATCCTCCTGTTCTGTAGTTCCTTTTGGGTATAAACATTCCGCTAATTCGTAAAGTGAACCTAATTCCAAAGTTACATCACCTATGCATATTACAATGCATAAAAACATTTTTTTAAATGTAACAGAAATACTTAATAGAGAATTTAACTAATTTAGATGTATTTCATTAATAGAATAACGAAATTTGTTATATGATGACATTTGCAACGTACCCGGAAATTTCGTAAATATTTCGTTGCGATCTTGCTGCGATCCGTCAGTAAGGGAGTCCAAGGATTCATGAGAGATTCCATAGCCTAACCTTTGCTCACGTTCCTTAAGTTTAACAGGAGTACTAGTCGCCGAAATAGCTTCTTTTATTTCATCAAACTTTTTTACGACTGTTGTTGCAGCTGATTTTAGACTGTTTAAACCGCCCTGAATTAATTCATTTGACTTCTTTCCGGTCAAACTCGAGGGACTGAAATAAGCAGATTATCAATAATAACATTTAAGGGACAGAAAATTCTACAGGAGTAACCAAATAAATTTTACATTACTTAGTAGTCACATCTTAGTAGACAAAAGCATCTTCAAACGCCCGATTAACGTCTTTAAGATCTTATTCTAATTTTTGTGTACTTCTTTAAGATAGGCAAACATGATACATTTAATGTCTTCAACCTGACACTCTAAGACACTTTTGTCACTAGAATATGAAGTAAAACTTTAAAAATAGGTTACCAACTACAGTCAATTTGCCAATTCTTTAAAAAGTTATTGCTAAAATAGCACAAATTAAAATTTTTTAAAATTGTAAGAAACATCAGAAAATTAACATTTTTTCATGTTCTTGGGTTCATTTAAAAGGTAAAATTCTGTAGTTTTGCAGCAACTTATCACCATGGTTGCACAATTTTATCCTTGCATATTGCAAGTAGTTCTAATTGGAACAAAAAATTTGGAAAAATTTCAATTTTTTCTGCTAAGAAACCATTTTTTTTTAATATGTACAATGAATAATCACGAATATTCTATGAAAACCCTTTAAAATATATATTTATTTGATTTTTATTATTTTCCTACAAATGAGATAACTTCGGATTTTTCCAACATTTTTGTTCCAACTCTAACTTCTTGCACTATGCAAAGAAGAAATTGCTATATTCTTACAAAAAAGACTAAACGAATTCTTTTTTTTTCAGAATTCATATCACTTTTGACCTAACCAGGGGAAAAAATTTTCAACTGCGAAGTAATAAAATCAACTATCCAAAGTTAACAAATTTTAAACGCTGTAAATCGGGTGTCCACATAATACCTTTCCAGGAGGCAGGAGTGGGGGTAGATTTGTAATTTCGAATGGGAACCCTAATTTTGTATCACAGATTCAGATTCTCCTTTATGAAATACGTAAGTTTTATTCGAAATTTTTTTTTCGATACGCGATAGATGGCGCTGCAATTGCGAAAAATGTAATTGTTGATTATTTCAAGGATTTCGGTGAGTCGCCTTGCCTCTCACCATCGGGGTGCTTGATTTCGGTGAGTCCCCTCGCCTATCACCATGGCGGTGCTTAATTTCGGTGAGTCCACTCGCCTCTTACCATGGGGGTGCTTGATTTCGGTGAGTTCCCTCGCCTCTCACCGTCAGGGTGCTTGATTTCGGTGAGTCCCCTCGCCTCCCACCATCGCGGTGCTTGATTTCGGTGAGTCCCCTCGCCTCTCATAATCGGGGTGCTTTATTTCGGTGAGTCCCCTCGCCTCTCACCATCGGGGTGCTGGCTTTAGATTAACATTTTACAATGAGTGCTCAAAATGTTGTCATCGCACTTCGATGCACTTGTTACTCTGATCTTCGAAAGATTCCACAGAACTACGAAGTGTGTCTGGTTTTATTTGTGCATAAGCAGACCTGATTCGCTCGATCATATTATCATAGATAACCCGACAAATAGAAATCCGGTGCCGTAAGATCTGGTGATATGGCAGGCCAATTTATCGGACCTCCTCTACCGATCCATTGTTCATTGAATTCGCGATTAAGTACTTGCCTCGCGATTGCTGAAAAATGTGCTGGACAACCGTCATTTTCAAACCACATGTTTTGTCGCACTTCCAAGCTTAGGTCTTCAAGCAATATTGGAAGTTCATTTTCTAAAAAGCTACGATATTTTTCACAGTTCAAATTTCCATCAATAAAATACGGACCGATAAGTTGATCTCGAATTATTTTACACCAAACATTCACGAACCATGGACGCTGATGCTCAACTTCACGGAACCAGTGTGGATTTTGTACACTCCACTAGTGCATGTTGTGCCGACTAACGTTACCATGGTTTGTGAAAGACGACTCGTCTGCAAACCAGTCCCCTGTACCTCTGAGTTCAAAATGTACTATGTGTTGACGGTGGCCGTGTTGTGGCGCCAGCTATGCAGTTGGCCTATGATCGTTGTAAATGCATGGCAAAATAATAACATTGAATTTAATAACACATTAAAAGTAATTTACTGACAGTGCTAAATAATTTTTGAGTGTTTTAAATGATCTTTGCGACATTTTCCATCTTCTACGCGAAAGAAAACTCAGAAAAGCTGTTTTTAGACGTAAAAATCTGCATCTATTCACGAATGCGTTTTGTGCGTTTATTTTGATTGTAAATCGGGATATGAAAGTAATCGGGAGAAGGACAAATCTTGAAAAAATTCAATTTTTCAAAGTGCCAAATGATCCAAATGTTGTTAAAGAATGGCAAATAGCTATTTTAAGGGATGATATCAAACTTAAACCTGGTGATGC
>JAABKJ010011407.1:0-10749 GCA_011634705.1 Andricus grossulariae
CTATAAAAATACATCAAAAATTAAAAATGGACTTTTTGGAAAAACGACACAAGCTGCAATAACTTTTTATTTAACTATATTTCGCGAGCCGCGCGTAGCGCGCAATGAGAATGTGCCCGCGCAGCGGGCATATTTTTTAAAACGAATGCATTGTTGGGCCGGCATTTGTCGAAGGAAAAATTTTTTATTTTCAATTTCAGTCCCTTTAACTGGAAACTCCATGATAATTACAGCCACTGATAATTTATATGATTTTTTTAACGAATTTAATAAACAAATGTGTTATTTGGGCATTTTTAGGCAAATGTTTTTTTTAATGTCAGAAATGTAGCAGAGAGGCTACTAATACAGATCTTGGGCGCAAAATGTTGATTTCCACTAACTCGATCCTGAAGCTCTCTATGAAACCCTTGGTGATTGAAATAATGTTTCTATTATTCACGAACACCGGGAACGTCAAATAGCAAAAATGGCAATCTTTTTCCTGGTATTTATTCATTTATTTATGCAAGAATGGAAAAACAAAATCAAAAATAGGGCACAACAACTCTCTGGGAAATTTGGTATATTTATTTAAGTATTATATTCAATATTTATGTATTTACATATTATATATTTAGCTATTTTGAATCAAAAAAGTCATTTTTTCCTACTGTGCACGGGGCGAATTATTATTGAACGACTGGAGGATACAATTGAGGAAGATTATGTTTGGGATCATTAAAATAAGGTTGTTATGGCAGATTCAATAGAAGACTTGCAGAGAATGTTGAACAGACTGAATACTAGAATGAAGAAAATGGGCCTTAAAATTAACGTGAAGAAAACAAAAATTATGTTATTTGAAGGAAAGGAGGAGAAAACAGTATGCAACATTCCCTTAGAAGATGAGAGGATAGAACAAGTTGATAAGTACGTGTATCTTGGTAGTTTATTTACTACTGACGGAAAGATCAATTAAGGGATAACCAGGTCTATAAACGATGGTAGGAAGGTTATTGGCAGTGTGGAAGCCATTACCAGAAGTAAACATATAACAAAGAAAGCTAAAATTGAAATATATAATTCTGTACTTGCACCCACTGTGCTGTACGGTAGCGAGACGTGAACATAGCAAGAAAAGGATAAGAGTGAAGTTAACACGGTTCGCATGCAATTCCTGTGGAATATTTGCAGTAAAACGCTAATGGACAAGTCCGTAATGAGAGGATTCTTAAAGAATGTGGTGTAGAGGAAACACTATTCGACGAGAGTGAGAGAAATTTGTTGAGATGGTTCGGACATGTCGGAAGAATGAAAGAAGAACGACTGGCGAAACAAGTATATTTAGGTAAAGTAAATGGTAGCGTGCCCAGTGGCAGACCGAGGAAAGAATGGTGAGAATGTGTGAATGAGGCGCTAAGGCCAAAAGATATAAAAAGCCATAGAAACACAAGAGCTTGCATGAGAAAATATATGGACGTAAAGGAAGCTAAAGTTATATGCCAGCAAGCTTGCCTATATTTACGTGATCCATGACATATAATGACTCCGTGATGCTCTTTGCCGAAAGACTTAATAGAATAATAATAATAATAAAATTGTTTGGACGGCTTTGTTGACCATTCCAAGTGAAATCAGCTTATTCCCTTGCGACCGGGGATAGTTGCGAATTAACCGATAGGATAGAGGATATAATGATCTCCCGCGTAAATTTAGCGGGACGATGAGTAAATTTCGCGAAATTCAAACATGATGAATGTACCGCGCTTACTTTGGAACAGGTCCACGGTCCAAGTGTGCGCACTCAGAGGCCAGTAAGACATGCTCCGTCAAATTCAGAGAGAAAATCCCCAACGGCTTTCGACGTTTGACATATGTGCTGGCTCGCACCTGCCGGCAAATATTTGCCACGCGAACGTGTTAATCGCCTTATGCCTATGTTTTCTGCTCGTTAGGAAGCCGCGTTGTTGATTAATTATCGTTTTATCAGGAAAAACGCCGGTATTTTAATGTATTTCTAATCTAACCCAGTTTATTTCTTACTCAACACCAAATATCTTTCCCCAATGCCCATCTGATCCACGTTTTCTACAAGCCCCCGTTATGAATTTCCCGATGGTTAAACCGCCTTCAGTTTACGTCTACGAGGAAAATATCATCAAAGAATGCTTCGGAATACTTGAGAATACATAGGAAAATACTTGTGCAAAGAGAGCATAAGAGTGACACATCTGAGGTAAGAATGCAAATACAAGGTCTGTCCGAAAAGTATCCGTCCTTGTGCTCTAACTTTGTACCTAGTCGTACTATTGTCAAAAATAGATATTTACCATTTAGGGGGGACTACTAAGTTACCCAGACCTGCTAATGTTTAATCGACTGCTGTACGCAGTTGCGTAAACGTCTAACGACGTACGCGTCGCATTTTAGGATGACGGAAGGTACCAAACAAAGAGTGTGCATTTAATTTTGCCAAAAACTTTGCCATTCATGTTCGGAAACCATCGCTATGATTCGGAAAGTGTATGGTACTGAGTCTATGAGTGATACTCAAATTAAAGACTAGTTTAAGCGATTTAGAAGGGGTCGTACTTCAGTATAAAGTGATACTCGCTCTGGCAGGCCCGCAACGGCCAAAACACCTCAAAATATGTAATCAGTGCTGCAAAATTCGTTCCATGGCGGCTGACGGAAGACCAGAAGAATTGTTTGAGTGGAAGTCGCTCAGGACAATTTGGAATCAATCGGTAACATACGAAAAATGTTCAAAAAAGTAATTACTGGGGATGAGTCATGGGCTTAGGACTGTGGCCCTGAGACAAAGGACCAATCTTCGCAGCGGAAGACACCTGGATATCCTGAAACGAAGAAATCGCGCCAGAGTCGGGATAACATCAAGGTAATCCTCTCTGTTTTCTTCAATCAGGATGGTGTTGCACAATGAATACGCTCCATGGAGCGTATTCATTGTATGCAAAAGGTCGGACGGTTATAAGAAGTAAGTATAAGTAACTAAGAAGTTCTGACGCGATTATGTGACGAAGTAAGAAGGAAACGGTTTGATTTGTGAAAAAGTGGCGACTGGGTCCTTCACCACGACAAAGCCCATTCATCGCAGGTTAGTCAGCAATTTCTGGTGAAACACGACCTTAGACAGCTTCGGCAGCCCCCATACAGTCCTGACCTCCCTCCCTGTGATTTCTGGTTGTTTGGATCGCTGGAAGAAGATTGTGGCTTCTGAAGGGGAGTAATTTGAAGAGGATATCACTGTCATTGACCAGAACTAACTCTTACTTCTGGTACTCCACAATGTCGGATACTTTCCGGGCAGATCTCTCAGTTACGTGAAACATGTATAAACTTTTTTATACTTTAGGCATAAAACAACACCAAAAAAATACTGAGATTCAATATTTATAAAAAATCCATGATTTTATTGATTTATTTAAACGAATCTATTCTTAAAAACCTCTGTCATTGATATAATTAGTAGCGTTGGTACAACCGAAAATGTCAAAATTAGGCTCAAATGATTAAGAAGGCATGAAACTTGGTATAATTAAGTGTTTTTCTGAACTTGGAAAAAAATTTAAGATCAGGTGCCAAAAAACGATAATTGTTTCTTTTTTCGAAAAAAAAAACGTTCATTTTTTTCTTCAAAAATCATGAAATCTTCTGAAATCCCCTCAAATCCCATAACATCTGATAAAGCTTTTTGAAATTCCTTTAAATTTTTGAAATCCACTAAAATCCGTAGAAATCCCTTCAAATATTATAAGTTCTTTTGAAATCCTATGAATCCCTTATATCTGGTGAAATTTCTGAAATCCGTATAAGTCCTTAGAATTCCCTAGATGTCCCTTGAAATTTCGTTTCATTGCATTTATTCCCTAAAGTTCTCTAGAAATCAGTTGGAATCCCTTGAAATCTTTTAAGTATGATTGATATCCTGAATACTTTTTTAAAATTTCAGAAATTTTCTGAATTCTTATGAAATTTTGTAAAACTCTTAAAAATTTTGAAATCTTGTTAAATTCCTTGGAATTGTTTAAAATACCCTGAACTTATTAAAATCCTTTGCAATTTCTTAAAATTTATAAAATCCCTTCAATCCTGTGAAATCCCTAGTAATCACACAAAAATCGAGTCAATTTCCATTAAAAAATCTTAAAATCTGTAATATCTTTCAAAATTCCTTAAAAAATCATGAAATCTTTTAATCCACTAAAATCCATGAAATTTCTTGGAATCTTTTAAAATACACTATATTATTTAAGATCGTTTGAAAATTTATAAATTCCTTCAATCTTGTGGAATACCTAGAAATCTGTTGAAATCCCGTAAATCATCTTGAAAATTTCAAAATCCTTCAAATTTCCTTGAAAGTGTTTAAATCTTTGACATTCTCTAACACCCCACGATATCCCACGAAATTCGTAGAAATCCCTGAAATTCCTTAAAATTTAATTACATTTCATTTACTTCCTAAAGATCTCTAGAAATTCTTTGGAATTCCGTAAAATCTCTTAAAATCTTTGAAATATTTTGACACCATTTTAAAATACCTTAAAATTGGTGCAATCTGTTGAAATTGTGAAAATTAGGGTAAAATACTCTCAAATCTTTCAAATCCATTAGAATCCATTGACATTTTTTTAATCTTCAAAGTCTGTGGATATCCTATAAAACCATGTAGGTCTGCCCTTCAAACCGTTCGATATGCTTTGAAATTTCTTAAATTAATTCATTTCTGCCAAAATTTTAAAATCCTTTGATACAGATGAAACTTCTAGAAATCTCATAAAATCCCTTAAAATCTTTGAAATTCTTTGAAATCTCTTCGAATCTTTTAAGATGCTTTAAAAGCTTTGAAATACTATAAAATCTTTTCAAATCCCAGAAATCAGTTAAAATCCTTTCAAACCCCTTGGATTATTTGAAATCGAATTAAACTTTTAGACATACTTTGAGTCCAACGCCTGAGTAATTCATAGAGTTCCCTAGACTCTAAAAGTTGAAAGTCTTCAGGTTTCAGGACTTTGAAATAGACATAAATAAATTCGTTACTGTTGATAGTTATGGTCAGTACCAATAGAGATTGGAATTTTGGCGCCGGTCCCTACAATCCTCTTCCTCGTCAAGAGCCATTTTTTCGGAAGTTTTATTTTTCAAGATGCAATGTCGTTGTGGCTGGCAGATCGTTATTTCTGGCAGCGTTTTCCCGCGGAGCAACGAAAGCGTCTGAATGCCGACACACTTTTAGATCTCTGGAGTCGCCACTCCGTCGTTCGATTGCATAATCTTGGTGCGCAGGGAAAAAAGAAAAAAATGAAATCGCAGAGATCACTATCTCTGGAATACATTCCCAAGTGGGAGTGATTGTTGTGACTACGCTCAATAAATAGAAGAAACCAATACGATAATCGTAATTGGCTGATCTAATTGATTTGTTAGAATCATCAAGAGTTATGATTCCAATCACCGCTAACGTTATCACTTACACATATTTTGCAATCGTATACTCAAGTCTGTCAGTCAAGAAATTAGAAATTTATAATAAGAGTTACTTAATTGTTCAACAATTACAAGACAGAAAGGTCGAAGAAGTTTACATTAAGATTGATTTACACTGGAACCTGGATTTGTGCACGGTTTCAGGCATGGCCTTCGACGCAAATCCAGGGACTCCGAACGTAAACAGGCAGGACCACATGAATTATTTCTGTTGGCTTTGGAACCATGACGCAACCTGTTTATCACGCTTGACTGAGCACATCCTCTCTTTCGACCCCGCGGCCCCTCTCATCACGAAACTGCAAAGGCCATCAGTTCTAGGAACGCATAAATCCAGTTTACGGAAATCCAGGTTCCAGCGTATATTATTTGTATTCGTTTTGAGTTAAATCTTTGTTTTCTCTTTCAACTGGAAGATGTAATTACACAAATATCCTCACGTAGAGAGATAAAAAATGATTGTAGACTTACGCACGAAGAATATTTTCATTGGTTCTATCATTTGTCAGGAATTTCTCCGCGATTATCTACTCGGAATATTATGTACCTATTACGTATGACTCTAATTAGTTATCGCCGCTGGAGTCGCGTCTGGAGATATTAAAATGCCGTGCTGTTCGAAGTGAAACTGCTTTCATAGACGTCATTCTACGTGATCTAATTACCACTTTCTGGTACCGAAAATCATTAACGATGATCCAAGCCACACCCTTGCTTTCGATTTTCTTCTCGAATCTTTAAAAAAGCTCGGTCTAATCAATATTTGAATGTCAGATTCTACAAATTTAAAAAATGCCAACCCAGTAGCGGACTTCAACGCCCGAAATTCTCTCAAAACAGGGAAAATCAGGTGATTGTTCACGAAAATAGGGGAATAAATTCTTTAAAATAAAATTAATGTAGGTACCACCTTGAATTCAATATGAAACTCTTTCAATTCCTAAGATTTCAAGCCGAAATAATATGCATTTTAAAAAAAGTAGTTGAATTTTCAAATCAAAAAGATTAATTTTCTACCAAAAAATACGAATTTTCAACAAAATAGTTGAATCGTCAACCAAAAAAAATTAATTTTCAACCAAACACTTCCATTGTGAATCAAAGAATATGCAATTTCTATCAAAAGATATGACATTTCAAACCAAAAAGATTAATTTTCTCTAAAACAATTGAATTTCAAGGAAAGAAGTTCATTGTTAACCAAATAGTTGGATTTTTAAACAAATAGTTCAATCTTCAACCAAGAAAAAAAAATCAACAAAATAGATCAATTTTCAAAAACAAAGAGAGAAATTTTCAAATAAAATGATGAATCTTCAACCAAAAGAATTAATTTTCAACCAAGCAGTTGTATATTTTCAATATAAAAGGACGAATTTTATATCTAAAAAGACTAATGTTAAACAAATCAATTGAATTTTTTACCACAGAAGTTGAATTTTCAACAAAATAGCTGAACTTTCATGCAAAAGAGACGAATTTTCAACAAAATAGTTGAAGTCTTAACCAAATAGTTGAATTTTTAACCGAAAAAGATCAATTTAGAATCAAATGGTCAAATTTTCAAGCAAAAATGATACATTTTCAACCAAAAATTTAATAGTTGAATTTACAGTAACAAAAATAATTCTCAACCAACTAGTCACATTCTTAACCACAAACAGTTTCTTATTATTCAACCAAATAGTTGATTTTTTTAGAAGACAGTTCAATTTTCAAAGCGACAAACTGTGTTTAATCAAGAAAGATTACTTTTCTACATAAATATTGACTTTTCTAGATAAAAGATTAACTTTCAATCTGAAATGACAAATTCTCTATCCAAAAAGACGAATGTCCAAAAAAGTTGAATTTTTAACCAAATAGTTGAACTGTCAAGCAAAAGAGACAAATTTTCAACAAAATAGTTGAATGTTTATCCAAATAGTTAAATTTTCGACCGACAAAGATGAATTTACAAACGGTCAAATTTTCAAACTAAAATGATAAATTTTCGACCCCAAATTGAATATTTAAATTTACAGTTAAAAATAATTTTCCACCAAAAACAGTTGCATTTTCAATCAAATAGTTAATTTTTTAGAAGACAGTTTAATTTAAACCCGAAAATTTGAATTTCAAGCAAAAAAGTTCATTTTTAATCAAATATTGGAATTTTTAACCAAATAGTTTAATTTTCAACCGACAAAGATGAATTTACAATCAGATGGTCGAATTTTCAAACCAAAATGATAAATTTTCTAATTTTTTAGAAGACAGAAGAATTTTTAGCAAAAAAATTTTTTTTTTCATCCAAGATAGATGAATTTTGAACTAAGATAGATGACATTTCTACCAAAAAAGTTGAATTTTTAATTTCAAAAGACGAATTTTGAATCAATGGATAGAATTTTCAACAAAATAATTAGATTTTCTACCAAATAGTAGAATTTTGAACCAAAAATATAATAGTAGACTTTTCAAATAAAAATAATTAACTTTCAACAAAAAATAGCTGGAGTTTCGTACTGGGTTCATTTAATGCAGTTGACATTATGCGAAAAGGCTAGAAAAAGGGGAAGTTTCTTTAAAATATGGGAGAAATGAGGAATTCTTAAAGAAGGGGAAAAGAGGGGACTAGGAGAAAAAGTGCGAGGTCTGTAGTAATAAAAGTAAATGAATCTGATTAAAAATCTGAATACCCATAATAATTCTAGACTCTGAGTCTCGCCAAGTGTCGATTGCAGCAATCTGATATGTCTCGCTCATTACATTTTAAAGCCACTCATCAGCCAAACTTCGCAATTGCGAGAAGGATTGAGAAAAATAAAATTCCACCCTGATTAGTAGATTAGAGTCTTATAACTCAAGTTAAATGAACCTACATCAATGTCGTTGCGACACGATAAAATTGAATCATCCGCAATTAGGTACTTGGCAAAAAGGGAATAAAGAAGGGAGAGCAATTTGGTCTCGGGTTCTCACGCTTTGGCGCAAATCCATATCAGTTTTTCACCTGGAAAGCCGCGACTTCTGAGCATTCCGGGGAAGATCAAGAGCCGCGTTCTTTGGACGATAAGAAAGCGTTGACATCGTTCTCCTTTCACTCGTCTAATCAGACTTGCCCTCGACTCCTGGAGGCTCGATATCGACTTTCCAGGGACATTCTGAGAGGGCATCGCCTTGCACGGATTCTCTTCGAAGGCGTTTCACAGACCTTTGCTCTTCGAGCCTATTGTACGTTGCTACCGCATTTATTTTAGTTGCCTCGTTAGAGCTTGGGAAATTTATTACTGCAAGAACTCTGGGATTAAATAGAGACCAATGCCTGCTCCAGATTTCAATAGTTCAACTTAACAGAAAATACTCGGGCGGTCTTGGGAATTATATAGTACTAAATTCGGAAGTATAGAGTGGCTACTCAAACTTTACAAAAAAATCCAGGCCATTTCCCGGTGTTCCCGGTCAATAGTCACATTTTCCCCGGTTGACTTTTAGGCGTTTATGATAATAATTATTTAATAATAATTGCTCGCAAAAAAAAAATGCTCTCAAAACAGGAGAAGAATTTACTTTCAACCAAAAAAGATTAATTTTCTACCAAAAGATGAATTTTCAATCCAAAAGGCCGAATTTTCTATCCAAAAAGACGAGCTTCCAATAAAAAAGTTGATTTTCCGACAAAAAGATGACTTTTAAAAAAAATAATTGACTTTTCTACGACATAGTACATTTTTTACCAAAACAGATGAGTTCTGAACCCAAAATGTAATAGAAGCCTTTTCATATAAAAAGAATGAAATTTCAATAAAAAAAGTTAACTTTATAAGAAAATAGTTGAATTTTCAACAAAATAATTAAATTTTCAACCAAAGGAGATTAATTTTACACCAAAAATCTGATATAAGTCTTTTCAATTCAACTGAGATCAGATCTAACGCCAATGCAACAAACAGAATTCAAACAGGCACTGGAGAAGCTCAAAGCAAGAGAACTATTGGGAGAAAAGGATCTACGACTTCAATGAAGGCAGGGTCGACCTGTGATAATCCAGACGAAGATTAGGACATCAGCCGAAGCACACCCCAAGAGTCGACAGGGGTAATTTCCAAAATCAACAAAAATATCTACAAGGAACAGTATCACACACTTAAGGTATACTATCAAAACACTAGAGGCTTGAATACAAAGGTTGTAAAGGTTAGATTATTCTGTGATTTATATACTTATGATATATTTTCGCTGTCAGAAACTTGGTTAAGACCTAGTATAAATTCGAATGAACTTTTCCACAACAATCAGTTCGTATGTTATAGGCAGGATAGGGTAATTACGATAGGAAGCGGAGTACTAATTGCAATCAAAAATAAATACAAATCTAGTCAAATAAATCTATATAGAGTGCAGGAAGTGGCACCGTCAGTAAATATTATTGCAGCAAAAGTTGTGGGACTTAAGTTTACATGCATAATAATTTCCATCTACATACCTCCAAATGTAAAATTAGTCGGATTCGAAAACTTTTTCAAAGCTTTAGAGGAAGAAAATGAGCTATATGATAGGACTATAATCATTACTGGTGATTTTAACTTTAGAAATTTTCTATGTGCCTCTGTGAGTTCTTTGAGAAATACAAAAACAGATCTAATCGCATCCTTTTTACATGCATACCATCCAGCTCTGAGAATAATTGTAATTTGTAACAAAGCAAAACAATCTCGAACTAACTTCATATTCAACAATAGCAATACAACTAGATACAATTACCCTAAAATAAATAAAGTCGTTTTATTTAATAAGATAAATAGCATTGACTGGAGTGATTTATATTCAATTGAGACCTTGCATGAGTCTACTCAGTATTCATGTAGATCATTATATTCCGCAATTGCAGAACTTGTACCGAAATTCACAACGCAAGGTCGCCCAGGTAAATACCCAAAATGTTATTCCGAAGAGCTAATCAGCAGAATAAATTTAAAAGAAAAGTACAGGGATAAACTTAGGATTATACCTGAAAATTATAACTTACAGAGCAACTTCAACTTCTTACGATCGAATGTAAAATATTTGATTAGCCGTGATTACCAAATATTTACTTATAACTCGGAAGAAGCTTTAAAAAAAGATCCAAAACAATTTTGGAATTACCTGGGGAATCTAAAGAACGCATCGAGGTTGCCTGGGATAATGTACGTTAATGGTACAAAACTAGATAAATCAGAGAATATTGTTAACGCTCTAGCTTCCTATTTTAATAGTGTATATAACCCA
>JAABKJ010011408.1:0-10749 GCA_011634705.1 Andricus grossulariae
ATTGAAAATTCTATTCTAAATATTTTCACCTCTATTCATTTTTATCCTCCGACGCACCTTTTCGTATATGAGAGCCATACCCAGCGCTAATACCCGTCTAAGGGATGTTTTTCGAGGCTAGGGGTGTATGCGGCGCCGATCCGATAGGGAACTTTTTTGGTATTTATTTTTAATGCCTTAAGGGACATGATTATGAAGAAAAAAAAACTTTATCTTTTTTTTCTGGAAATCGACCTTTTTCGGACTAATTTCCCCTGACTAAATCAGTAGATGATAGCGAGATATAATAGACTCGCGCCCCAGGCGCGCTTCAACTCACGTAATATGTCACCTAATATGTGGACGCTTTCATATTAAGGACTAAGGAAAGTAAAATCAATTTCGCTGACTTGGTCTCGATAATTCGACTCGAGAGACAGGTTTCTCCAGCGACAAATGAACCACACGCGTCAGGATTAGAAGATCGAAAACGCCGGGAGGTAAGATAATAAAGTTTTGTAATCGAATAATCAATATCTGGTGCAGAGACAGCTGTCCGATTTCATATTACTGTAATCTTCTTCAAAATTGGTTCTCTTCGTCAGCATCCACTCATATCCAGCGAAAGCTTACTCATTATTGATTTCATATGAATGCTGATGGCAGTTGTATTTTCAGTCAGATATTATAAAACGACAAAAAAGTTTATTTTTATCCAACAGAGATGAATCTTCAACCAAGGAGATTAATGTTATATGGAAAGATAAATTTTCAACGGAATATATGAATTTCCAACTAAATAGTTGAATTTTCAACTCTCTGTACTTCCCCCATATTTGTGCACATACCTTTTAAAGTTAAAGGTTGAAGCAACTACAACTGTAGTTTAGTGATTGTGAATTCTCTTTTGTTGAAGCTCCTTCGCCTTCAACGAATACGTTCTCATCACGTGCCTCGTGCATTGGTATTGAAACAAACGTATTAGCATTGTCTGGTTTTTATAATTAAAAAAGGTGCGCATCCTATATAAAAAACAATTTTGTTATTGAACATTTTACAGTTATTTTTTGCTATTTGAACCAAAAATATGCATCCAAGCATCAAGTGGTTCCAAGAAAAATTTTATAACAAAAGTTTTTTACAAATTTGTAGATCATATGTGTGTGCTTTTCCAAAAGTTTAATTTTTTTATTTTAATTGCCATTTTTGACGATTAAAACAAAAACTAAACTTCTTTGAAAAATTATTTATGACAAATTTTTATAGTTCCTTTTTGTGTGAGCAACTTTTTTCTATTCATTTTTTTCACAGCTTGTGTTGATTGTCCACAAATTTAATTCTTTCATTTTCCAAATTTTATTTTCGAAGATTAAAACAAAAACCACACATGCTATTAAAAAGTGATTGGTAACAAATTTGTAGATCTTTTTTGAGTGCACAATTTTTGTTGATTCACCTTTTTACGTATCTAGCGTCGTTTTTCCAAAAATATAATTTCTCTACTTGTAATGCTATTTCTTACGAATAGAACAAAAACCATGCATCCTATCAAAAAGTGATTTGAAACAAATTTGTAGATCTTCTCATATTCATAATTTTGGTTCTCACATATTTTTTTATATCTCGGATAGTTTTACCGCAAAATGGAATTTTTTATTATTTTTTTGGTCGATGAAAATTTGAATTTTTAATTTTTCATGAAATTTCAAAAGTTGTAATGACAATATTGTAGGTTGTGCAAAAAGCAAGGATTTTATTTTTTTGTTTTTTCTCATATATTGCGTTTTTTGGCTGAAAATGTTAATTTTCATTTTCTTTTTGGCATTTTGTAAATGCTATAACTCGGGTAATTTTTATTTTTCAGAAAAAGTCATTGAAATACATTGCTTTTCTTTTTGAGTATCGCTTTTCCGGAAAGTTAATTTTTTTATTTTCAACTGGTTCAAATCAACTGAAAAAGGCGAATTATTTACCTAATGTATAATGAATTTTTAAGAACGAATATTAAGTTTTTAACAGAATCCATTAAAGTTCCACCGAATAGTTAAATAATAAACTTATATGTGGAAAATTTTCAAACAAGAATGGAATAGCTACATGGTCAGGTAAAAAATCAATTTTTAGCAATAAAAAAGGATTTAGCATCAAAATAAAAGAATTATCGAAATAATAGTTTAATCTTTAACGAAATAGTTTAATTTTCTGCCAAATTAGTTGAATGTTCAACCAAAAATATGAAATTTGAATAAAAAGTTCATTTAAAACCAAAGCATTTTTTTCAAAATAGTTCCATTTTCAACAAAATAATGGAATCCTCAACCAATTGTTAATGTTTTCAACAAACAAGCTTAATTTTCTGCCCAAGTTAACGAATTTTAAGCAATATAGTTGACTTGAATTTTCCACGAAATATTAAAATTTTCAACAAAAAATGAAATTGTTAAATTTTAGGTTGGAAAAACTAATTTTCGACAAAAAAAATATTAAGATTTTTCAATCTGTTAAATTCAGCAGAAAAGGAAAATATTCAACAAGGAAGTTAGTTTTCAATCCTTAACCAAAAAAAGAATTTTCAAAAACAGTTGAATTTAACAAAGATATACGAATTAGTTACATTCTAAATAAATAAAAAATTAATTATGAGCCAAGAATAAAAACGAATTCTGCAGTGCATAGTAAAATTTTCAACCAAAGCTATTAATTTTTATCTAAAATAATGAATCTTCATGAAAAAATGAAATTTCCAGGAAAAATTTCAGCATTCAACCAAAACGTTGAATTTTTTACCTGAAAGTAGAGTACTTGAGTTCTGAACCAAAAATAAAATTGTTCAATTGTTAGTTTAAGAAACTATTTTTCAAACAACAAAAAAAAAGAATTTTCAACCAGTTAAATTCAACTAATGAAGAAAAGTTTTTACATAATAGATGAATCCCTAAAGAAAATGATGAATTTTCAACAAATAATATTAATTTACAACAAAACATATAAATTTTCCACCAAATAGTTAAGTATTTAAAAGGGAAAATGTTCAAACAAAAATCGAATAGCTACATTTTTAGATGAAAAAAATTAATTTTTAAGAAGAAACAAAACTTGCAACAAAATAGTTACATTTTCAATTAAATTGTTTAATTTTTACCAAAATAGTTTTATTTTTTACAAAAGTAGTTGAATTTTCTTTTCGACAACTAAGTTCATTTACAGCCAAGAGGGATGAATTTTTAACGAAGAAAAATGTCAAAATAGTTGAATTTTCAACTTGGAAAAATAACTTTGCAACCAAAAATGCAAAAGTTATATTTGCATAAAAAAAAAATATTTTTAGCAGCCAAAAAACGGATTATCAATCCTTCAAAGAAAAAGAACGAATTATAACAAAATAGTTGAATCCTCAAAAATTGTATCTTAAACTAGAAAAGAAGAATTTTCAACAAGAGAGTTAATCTTTAATCATGGAAGGTGAATTTTTAACGAAGATGTTAAATTTCTACTAAAAAATTGAATTTTTAAATTTTGTATTTTAAAAAACCAATTAATTCTCAACAAAAAATATAAAGAGTTTTCAACCAGTTTGTCTTTCATTTATCTTTAAATTTTTTTCCTACCTTTTGTCGTTTCATCAAAAAGTCATTTATAAAAAATGTGTAGGTATGTTTTAGGTGCACAATTTTTGTTCACTAATTTTCATTTCGTCAAAAAGTTATCAGTGGCAATTTTGTAGATCTTTTTTGTTAGCATAATTTTGTTGTGCTCATCTTTTTTCTTATCTTGCATATATGGATCCCAAAATGGACGTTTTTTCATATCATGTGTTGTTTGGCTTAAAATTTTTATTTTCGATAGATTTTTTACATTTTGTAAAAGTTATAACTCTGATAATTTTCTTTTTATCAACAAAAGTCAACGGGAAAAATTGTTCGGGGTTTTGACAATTACAATTAGTTGTACATACAATTTTTGAAATTCAAAAAAAATGGTCTTGAAAATTTTCAACATGCTCTAACTTTTTGAATTTTTATCCAAAATGGCTGGTTAACAATCTTGTTCTTTATTTTAGGACCTGAACAAAGTATGCTAAAGCTCGATTTGATCTGCTCACTTGTTCGAGAGTTATCGTGTTTTCGGACTGACGGACAGCCGGACAGACAGACAGACAGACATGCGATCAGACATACAGAAGATAAACGAATTGTCAACTACATAGTTAAATCGTCAACCAAAGTGATGAACTTTCAGCTGAAATTGTAATAGTTAAATTTCCAGTTGAAAAATCAATTTCTAACCGAGAACGAAATGAATTGTCAATAAACTACTTCAATTTTCAATCGAGTGGTATTTTTTTCAAAAGACCAGGATTAATTTCGAACCAAAAATATAATGGTAGACTTTTCTACCAAAAAAAAGTTACTTTAATGCCAGAAAAGAGTTTGATGGCTTTTAAATCAAAAACAGTTGAACTAAAAAAAAATTTACGAATCTTCAACAAAATAGTTGAATTCTCAAACAAATCAGATTAATTTTTGATTAAGCAGTTGCATTTTTAGCAGAAAGTATGTATTTCCAACCAAGAAGTTTATTTTTCTATTGAAAATGGCGCATTTCCAACAAAATGCATGCATTTTCAACCAGAAAAGATCAATTTTTATTTCAATGTTCTCGACGAAATTCGTTTCAAATCGGAAGTTCGGTCCATACTTTTTGCTAGCGAAAATAGAACAATGTTTTTACCGATCGACCTTGATTTTTAATTGAATACGATTGAACAAAAGGACATTCGTGTGTGAATGAAAGAAAATTTCATTCTATTATTCCATCGAAGCGTGTATTAAAAAAAATAATTTCGTGAATTTGATGTATCCCATTTATTGAGACATATTAGCGTTTTTGAGCGTCACACAAGACGTGACGTTTCAACTTTTTTTCAGAAAAACAATCCATCAGGGATCGCAAACGATATTATGTTTCAGTTTTATATTTTTTTTAAATTAAACTAAGCACGAGGAGGAATGTCGTCTGCAAATATTATTTTATAATTCCTAGAGATTGGATGACGCTTGCCTAAGGGAGAATCCGCGATTTCTTCTCGGGTCATTTCTTGAACCTCGCCGCTGTCCATGTTTATTTTTACTCGATTGTCAGCGTGAAATTTTAGTGCAAATAATCCACGAAGATATCTACTATTCTCCACTATTGCAAAAATATCACCATTGAACGTTGATAGTACACTTCTTTCTTCAACAGGCATGGGCATAGCGAGGCCATAGTCTCCTCTCAATTGAATTGGTTTATCGCGAGGAAACTTGTAAGTTCGAATTTCAAACCGCTGGTTCGGATTCTTCATGGGAATAAGCCGAACATCTCTAAGTTGTTCAGGCTTAAGTTCAAAAAGGTTTAGAGGACGGCCACTGGCAGGAGGAGACCTGGGACTGGCATGAAGAAAAGGCACAGCAGTTGGTGAACACCTGGCTGAAGAACCAGAAGAATGAGATCTGGCGAGAGGAAGAGACGTTTCCGGAGAATGAGAATTACCGAAGGGAGGAACTTCCGACATGGGGGCGAGATCAGGTGAAGAGGCGAACGTTGAACTCAAGTCTGAAACAAAAAACAGTGGATTGCATTTTTTATTTTGTTTAGTAAAATGTCTTTAATGGCCTTAGGGTCTTATAATGACCTCAATGCATGTATAATATTTTCTGGTTTGAAAGAATATTGATAATTTAAAATTGTTTATCAATTAACACTTCTGTTAATAATTTTTATTTGTACTATAATTACCTTGCTGATTCGTATGTTTACTGCTTTTGCCAAAATTTGTCAGAAAGTCTATTGTTTTGGGCGGCATACCTAATGATATTTCTGCAAAATACAGAGAATGATTATGAATGTTCAATACTCAAAATGTATTAAAAATAGTAAGAGAGTAATTAGTTTTTTCCATTTTATTTCGGATAATTGGGTTGCAGCCCATCAATAATTTGCGGCAGATTCGCCGCCAAGTAAAAAAAAAAAACACAATCATCTTTTCCTGATGTAAGTTATACTTGAACATCAACATAAATTCTTAAATAAAATTCTGACAAGTAGTTCTAAAAGGTATCTAAATTTTTTAATATAATATAATTATAATTGTGAAAAGTTTAGTACAAGAATGCGATTGTGTAACATTTTCGACTTTATTTACACAATGATAAAAAGGCTTTGTTCAACTTGTGAATCAATTACGTCATTTGCACCAATATAAAGTATTTTATATTTCGGCTTTGAAGATTAAAAATTCAATTAGGGGCGATCAAAATGGAATCTTCTGAAATAAAATATTTACAATAAACCCCTATAAAACACTAATTAGGATGAGGATGTGCTATGAGTTTTTCTAAATATTAAACTCAGGTAGCCTAGCAATTATACCAATAATAATAATTTTTTATTATCCTGGAATAACACAATATTTTACATTTATCAACGGACAATAGATGATGCAAAAGTCTTATGATGAAGAAATATAAAGAAATGATGATAATTTATTATTTACTTACCAATAGAATTAAAAATAACTTCCAGGGTCAAGGCCAGTGTAAACAGGGTCCACATTTTTTCAAAATGTGGAAAAAACTGATTAACACAGAGTTTTAAGAGCAGCGCAGCAAGTAAATCGCGTATATGAATTATCGCGGGGCTTGGTGAGATGACAAACTTACCTTATCAGTTAAGTAGAAGTTACACTCTGGCACATCTATACTTTTTTACCTTGAAAAACTAAGATCAATCATTTATTTTTAAAGAATACGTATGTATGTCCTTCTACCTTAAGAAGCCTAAAGATTGTAACAGTATATAAAGAGTAAATATAAAATCACTCTATGAAAAATATTTTTTAAAGAAGCATTTTATGTAACTTAAATTCCTCTGAGTTCATTGTTAGAGAAATATTGATTCTATGTCATGTAGATTTGAAAGAACTGAAGAAATATTTCTTTATCCTTTTTAGCACAATTTTTTCTGCAAAATAGTTGATCAAACGAAGAAAAACAATCTATGAAAGAATATACTTTTCAGGATAGGTGAAAAAAAATGTTTACGAAGTTATGTGTATTTGAATTTTTGGCTTTGTTCTTGAAAAACCCCTTGAATTTTTTGCCAATTTTTTCTATATTCGTACCACCATAAGGAAAATACCTTGTGAGTTTTATGTGGGCTAAATATTTGTTGTGTCCAGGAGAATTTTTTCATAATATCGAGATTCATCATTTTCCTTGCGTACAATAACAGATACGAAAAAATGTTGAGAAAATAGTTTGCACAGTTAAAAATGTTTTACAGAAAGTTTTCTTACTCATCTATGACATCCTGTACCTTTTCCACAGAAAAATTAAATTTTCATAAACAAAAAAATTCTCTTGACTGCATAAAACTTATAAAATATCTCAATTAGATGAACAAAGTTTCTAAAAAGTGTGTTTTAAAATAAAAAAGGTGAGGTTTACCCTCTCTCACAGAAATTTCCCATATGTTTCTAGTCCTTCAACTTGTTTTTCAAATTTTCTATATACATGAACGATTGAAATTCGAAAATGTCACTCGAAGAATAAATTTGAAGGTCAAACGAAAAGTGCGCCCTGATTTTAAAAGTATGCACAGCAAAAAAATTTATAATGTACTTAATAACATATTTGTACAGTCAAATAATTGGCTGTCCTGCTGCAAGTGCACGTTTTGCATCTAGATTTGGTGTGCTCGCAAATGTCACGGTAGAAGATTATATTATTAACCTAGGCCACGAAAATAATGATCTTAACGTTGTAGAGTATGAGCAAGATGATCCTTATGGACCAGGTATATCATTAGAAATTAGTGAAATGAACGAAGAAATTGTTCGGCTGCATCTGAACGTCTCACCTCTTCGTACGGAATCAAATATACCAGAAAGCGAAACAAAATTGTAGAAACAATTGCAGAAACAACTTTTAAATTAGTTTTATGACGGATCGACAAGTAAACTTTCAAAAAGTTATGACGCTCTACTTCCATTTGTCCGACCAATTCATAAAAAACATTGGTGGATGAAGAACGGTAACTCAAAAGGGACAAAGACGTTTATTATGTGCCGGATACATACAGTGGTCATCCTGTTTCTGACAAACATCTCAAGTTTGCACAAGAATGTTATTTAAATGATGACTTGGATTGTACTAGGCAGAGTCCAAATGAAAATGACGTCATAAATGTTTATGAAAATAGAAAAAAGGTGAAGAAGGTAGACAAAAACCCATTGGTAATCATTGGAAGATCTGAATTGTATCCACAGTGGCCAAAATGGATTATCATCGATCCTTCAAGGAAAGTATGCATCTGCATTTACCGTGCAAATTTAGAATTCTGTTTAATCGCTCTTTAAAACTTAAAAAATGAAAATTTTGCGAACTCAGCGAAGATTCGTCACAAAGTATCTTCGGTCATAATGTGTTCATCTGCATCAGAAAAATGCATCCTTCGAGAATGCAAGTTATGTCCAGAAGCTGAAGGTTTAACAGAGCAGAAAATTGACATTTCAGAAGAGGTAGCTTGTAAAGAAGTGACTTTAGCTTCATGGAACAAAGTCGATTTGAAAAAACGTAAAACATCATTTAATATATTCCTGGAAGAACTGAGACATTAGACAGTGAAGACAACTGTCCATAAATACGTAAAAAACATTTGAACGAAAAAAATAATCAGAATAAAACAAGAAGCAAAAGGTAATCAAAGTAACATCCTTCTACACGGTGATCTTGCAGAGAATTGAAAAAGGGTTTTTAAAAATCGAAATTCAAAGTTCTTACTGGAAAAGATTTCAGATTGTAATATTCACAGCATTTTGTTATCGCGTTGACAAAGCACGGAGTTTTGCTATTGACACTGATGATACAAAACATGATTTTGCACATACTATTTTAGCAACGTGTCGTATTATCGAAATTTTCACAAAAGATTCTCAGGCTAAGTCCATTTAACAAAGTACGATTATCACATACATAATGTGATTTGTCGTGTTTTTCGAAAACCTGTTTTTGATTATAGTACAGCAGGGTACAAATTCAAGACACAAGGTCGGATACTTTATTCTATAGATGTATGTATGTAAACAAATAATTTGTTGTCATACAATTATGATATATTCATGATTATTTTGGACAAGTAATTGGTGAGATATTTTAATGGAATACAATCGGTTGATAATTAATCAATTTAGAGTGGTACAAATTTTTTCAATTCACATTCTATCACCCCCGTTTACAAATATTATTTTGAAATTCCTAGAGATTGGGCGACGCTTGCCTAAGGGAGATTCACCGATTTCTTCTCGGGTCATTTCTTTAACCACGCCGCTGTCCATGTTTATTTTCACTCGATTGTCAGAATGCCATTTTAGTGCATATATTCCACGGAGATATTTATTACCCTCCACTATTGCAAGAATATCACCATTGGACGTTGATAATACATTTTTTTCTTCAGCTGGCATGGGCATAGCCATATTATAGTCTCCTCTTAATTGAATTGGTTTATCTCGAGGAAACTTGTACGTTCGAATTTCAAATTGCCGGTCCAGATTTTCGTTGGGAATAAGCCGAACAGATCTAAGCTGTTCAGGTGTAAGGTTAAATAGGCTTACAGTACGGTCACCGGCAGGAGGAGATCTTGACCTTGCACGAAGATAAGGCTCACCAGCTGGAAAACACCTGACTGGAGAACCAGAAGAGTCAGATCTGGCAGCAGGAAGAGACGTTTCAGGAGAATGAAAAGTTCCGAGGCGAGGTACGTCCGAAGTAGGCGCGAAATTAGGAGAGCAGTTGAACTGTGAACTCGAGTCTGCAATAAAAAACAGTGGGTTACATTTTTCATTTTGTTTTAAGAAATTCCTGCACTGGCATTAGAGTCTTATAATTACATTGGATAAATTTCATGAAAACAAATTTGGCAAAGATTGCGGCCAGGCATAGGAGTATCAGTTGGAAATCTCATTTCACTTGAAATTGGTGTAACTGTGGCTGTCAGATATATGAAAAATTATATATAAATCTATCTATCCTACTATCTAGGCTCTACGCAGATGAACTCTGAGTAATCTTACGAACACAATATTCATTGATACTTTGATCAATGCCAATCACACAATTGTTTAGTTTGAAAGAATGTTAAAACATACACTGCCGTTGAGTGACCTCTTGTCAAAATATATTTGACTTTTTAAGAGTTGTAGCAAACATTTGAAACTTTCACGACATTTTGCTTGTAATAGCATCATTAATTTAGGCTGATAAAAGTTTTAAAATCTTTGTGGGTTCCGTACAAAAGACAAAAAATGCCCAGCCAACAGCAATGATTACCGACTGAAACTCAACACAAACACAAAAACAGTAATTATTTTTCGTCGTGACGTCCTCTAGATCATAATGCAGAAGTGCTCTTTCTACATAGTTTATCTCTGGGATTATTTCTTTTGGTCATCTGAGATCCAAGAAACGTTCCTGGCAAGGATTGACCGAGGCGGTTACTACAAGATTCTACGAGGGAATAGGTAACTTCACCTAAAAAAAATTATCGGATGGATCTTGTTCTTGTCTATCAACTAAAATCTTCTTGGCTGAATCATCTCTAACCTTTTGTATTGATTATATGGCTTTTTTGTTTATCGTTCACATATCTTGTGTTTTTTTATAATATGTGCTTGTAAACTTAGTGATAATCTGGATTGCCGAAATGCCAACGATTAGTCGCTGTTATAAT